>JACXGI010005469.1:10365-46929 GCA_016801175.1 Esox masquinongy | reverse complement strand
GGAGTGAGTAGTTCCGTTAATTATGTCCAAATAGAGTCCCGGTGTAGAAAAGTTGGGTAAAAAGGTCAACAGATAAAAAATATTGCGTTGGTAAACTCTTAAAGTAGAATTTAACCAATTAGTTTACAAAGAGTAAATTCGAAAAAGTTTGGCAGGTAGCCAGGTAGGTAACAGCAAGCAGCGTGCAGCACGTCAACAATCCCACAATGCAACAGTGACTTGCACTGAAAAAGTTGGGACGCTGCGTAAAATGCAAATAAAAACAGAATGCAATGATGTGCAAATAATTTATTCCTCTATTTAATTGAAAATAGTACTAAGATAACATATCAAATGTGGAAAATGAGAAATGTTATTGTTTTTGGAAAAATACATTCCCACTTTGAATTGGATGCCAGCAACAAGTTTCAAAAAAAGTTGGGACAGGGGCATGTTTACCACTGTGTTGCATCACCTCTTCTTTTAACAATTCTCTGTAAGTGTTTGGGAACTGAGGAGACCAATTTCTGTAGTTTTGAAAGTTAATTGTATTCCCATTCTTGCTTGATATCTGATTTCAGCTGCTCAACAGTCCTTTGTCATATTTTTCGTTTCATAATGCGTCAAATGTTTTCAATGGGTGACAGGTCTGGACTGCAAGTAGGCCAGTTTAGCACCCAGACTATTTTGCTATGGAGTCATGCTGTTCTAATACATGCAGAATGTGGTTTGGCACTGTCTTGCTAAAATAAGCAAGGCCTTCCTGTCACAGGCGTGAGTTGGGACCCAAACGCGGATAGGAAGGGCAACAGGGAAGAGACAGGTTGGGAGATCGGAATCCGACAGGGGATCGACACTGAAACAGGTGGCAGAGGTAGTGACCGGAGACAGGCAGAGTAGTCGGGAACAGGCGGGAGGTCAAAACACAGGCTGACAGCAGAAATGCAGGCGGGGAGCAGGCAGAGTAATTGGGGACAGGCAACGAGTCGGTACACGGGAGATCCAACCGTAACGAAGACTCGGAGATAGCTGTGAAGCGCATGTGAAGTACGACCATGATCCGGCAGGGAAAGACTGACAGGGCTCTGTGGTTATACTGCAGGTAACGAGGTAAGCAGGAGCAGGTGTGTGATTGCGGATTAGGAACAGGTGTGGGAGTGGAGGAGGTGCAGGTGTGTGAGAGGCTCAAGGACGCGAGAACCCGCCTCTGCGTGATCGCGGAGGCGGGGGCGTGACAGTACCCCCCCCCCGACGGACGCCCCCAGGCGAACCACCTGGGGCGCCCGGCCACCGACGGTGGAAGTCCCGGAGCAAAGAGGGGTCCAGAATCTGGCGACGGGGGATCCAGCAGCGCTCCTCGGGTCCATACCCCTCCCAGTCCACCAGGTACTGGTAACCACGACCCTGACGCCTCGAATCCAAGATGCGACGGACCGTGAACGCAGGACCCCCGTCGATGATCCGAGGAGGGGGCGGCCGAGGAGGAGGAGGAAGGAGTGGACTGATCCGGACAGGTTTGAGACAGGACACGTGGAAGGTTGGGTGGACTTTGAGGGACAGAGGCAGTTTCAACCGGACCGCCACGGGGTTGATAACGCGTTCCACCGTGAAGGGTCCGATGTATCGGGGAGAGAGCTTGCGGGATTCGGTCCACAGGGGCAGGTCCTTGGCGGAGAGCCATACCTTGTCTCCTACAGAACAGGATGGGGCTGGCACGCGGCGACGGTCGGCATGTGTCTGGTAACTCCCGGAGGACCGGAGCAGTGTGGCCCTGGCGCGATGCCAGGAGCGGTGGCAGTGGCGGATGTGCGCCTGTACTGACGGAACAGAAAGGTCTCTCTCCTGGGATGGGAACAACAGGGGCTGGAAACCTAAGAGGCACTGAAACGGGGACATGCCAGTCGCAGACGTGGGAAGGGTATTGTGGGCATATTCCACCCAGGGCAGCTGGGAGGACCAGGTAGTGGGATTTGCGGAGACCAGACAGCGCAGGGTGGTCTCCAGGGTCTGGTTAGCCCTCTCAGCCTGTCCGTTTGTCTGAGGGTGGAAGCCGGAAGAGAGGCTAGCGGTGGCGCCGATGGCCAGACAGAAAGATCTCCACACCGCCGAGATGAATTGCGGACCCCAGTCAGAAACCAGGTCGGTGGGCAGGCCAAATAAACAGAACACCTCTCTGACCAGGGTTGCCGCCATCTCCTTCGCTGAGGGGAGTTTGGGAAGAGGGAGAAATCGGGCGAACTTACTGAAACGGTCGACGATGGTAAGGATGACCGTGTTGCCTTCGGAGTGGGGCAGGCCGGTGACGAAATCAAGGGACAGATGGGACCAGGGGCGACGAGGGACGGGCAGGGGGTGTAGGAGACCAGGGCTGGGCCGAGTGGAGGTCTTGTTTTGTGCACAAACGGGGCAGGCGGATATGTATTGCCGTGCGTCCTCCCGCATGGAGGACCACCAAAAACGCCGTTTGAGGAACCCCATCGTCCGCGCCAGGCCAGGATGGCACGTAAGCCTGGACGTATGTGCCCACTCCAACACCGCCGACCGGATGGATTCAGGAACGTACAGACAGCCCGGAGGGTCGCTTCCGGGGTCCAGGGTTGCGCAGAAGTGCTGTCCTAACTGCCTCTTCGACCTTCCAAAGGACAGCACTGACCACACAACCCTTGGACAGTATGGGATCGGGCAGAGCGCACGACTCCCCCTCTCTGGTGAAGACACAGGACGGTGCGTCCGGCTTACTGTTCTGCGATCCAGGACGATAGGTCAGCGTGAAACGAAAACGGTCAAAGAACAGCGCCCATCGGGCCTGGCGGGAGTTGAGCCGTTTGGCGGACCATATGTACTCCAGGTTCCTGTGGTCCGTCCAAACCAGGAAGGGTTTCTCCGCTCCCTCTAGCCAGTGACGCCACTCCTCCAGGGCAATCTTAACGGCCAGCAGCTTGCGGTTGCCGACTTCATAATTTGCCTCGGCAGGTGTCAGACGTCGGGACAGGAACGCGCAGGGGTGGAGCTTTCCGTCCTCAGGGGCACGTTGAGATAAAACCGCCCCCACCCCCACGTCTGAGGCGTCCACCTCGACCATGAACTGGCGGGAAGGGTCCGGCTGGGAGAGGACAGGGGCCGAGGTGAATCGAGCCTTTAGGTCCCGAAAGACTTCCTCCGCCTCTGGGGTCCAGGAAAAAGGCTTGGCACAGGACGTTAGAGTTGTCAATGGGGCTGCTACCCAGCTGTAGTTCCGGATGAATCTACGGTAAAAGTTGATGAATCCAAGGAACCGTTGTAATTCCTTCCTAGAAGCCGGCTGTGGCCACCCCAATACTGCATCCACCTTTGACGGGTCCATTCTCACCTCCCCCTTGGAGATGATGTAGCCAAGGAAAGAGATGGTCGGGACGTGAAACTCACATTTCTCTGCCTTTACGTATAACCGGTTCTCCAGTAAACGACAGAGGACCTGCCTCACGTGCTGGATGTGTTAGGACTGATCTCGGGAGAATATAAGGATGTCATCCAAGTATACGAAAACGAAGTGGCCAATCATGTCCCCCAGGACGTTGTTAACAAAGCGCTGAAACACCGCTGGTGCGTTCATAAGGCCGAACGGCATCACCAGGTACTCGTAGTGTCCCATAGGCGTATTAAATCCGGAGCCACTCGTCCCCCATCCTGATCCTCACCAGGTGGTAGGCATTTCGGAGATCGAGTTTAGAGAAAATGGTGGCCCCCTGGAGAGAGTCGAAGGCGGTGTTCATCAGAGGGAGGGGGTATTTATCCTTTATGGTGATGTCGTTGAGGCTACGGTAATCAATACAGGGACGAAGAGTGCCGTCGTTCTTCCCTACAAATAAGAAACCCGCTGCCAGAGGGGAGGAGGACGGCCGGATGCAAACGGAATCCAGGGATTCCCTGATATACCTCTCCATTGCCTCCCTCTCCGGCTTGGAGAGGCTGTAGAGGGGACTTCTGGGGAACGTGGAACCGGGCAAAAGATTTATGGCACAATCGTAGGGCCTATGTGGTAGTAGCGACCGTGCGCCCTCCTTATTGAATACCTCTCCGATGTCATGGTAGACGGCTGGCACACCGGACAGGTCGGGTGTTCGGGGGCTGGTGATCTGGTCCTGAACGTTTCGGGGACCGGCTGCCCGCAGGCAGTCGGCGTGGCAGGCCGGGCTCCACCTCACAATGCTTCCCGCCGTCCAATCTTAGACAGGGTTGTGTTTGGTTAGCCAAGAGTGCCCCAAAATCAGCGGTATGTGAGGGGAACTGGTGATCAGGAGGCTGACGGTCTCGGTGTGGTTACCGGAGAGCTGTATCTGAACCGGTTTGGTCCGGGACGTGACCCTGGCCAATCGCCTGCCGTCTAGGGACACAGCATCTATAGCCTCCTTCAAGGGTTCCATAGTGAGGCCCAACTGGGACGCCAGGACGGCATCCAGAAAACTGTCGTCCGCCCCGGAGTTGATCAGGGCCTGAATCCTCAGACGATGGCCATTATGGCAGAGGGTGGCATGAAAGGGGATCCGAGAACCGGGAGGTGCTGTGTTGGGGCTCGTTGGTTTGGAGAGCTTCTGGGGGCATGTGGCGATGTAATGCCCCGGACGACCACAGTACAGGCAGCTGTTGCTCTCCCTTCGTCACTGTCGTTCAGTTCCGGAAACGGCCCAGACGCACCGATTCAGGGGCCGTGCTTTGGGAGGCTGCCGGCTTGGGAGACGGGAGTCCTCCCAGCCGCCTCTCCCGATTGCGCTCCAGAGCACGGTTATCCATCCGGATGGTTAGGGCGATAAGACCATCCAGACTGTCAGGTTCGGGGTATGAGACGAGCTCGTCCTTCAACTGGTCGTTAAGGCCATTGGTGTACGCAGCCTGTAAAGCCTCCCCGTTCCAGCCACTCTCGGCAGCGAGAGTGCGAAACTCAATGGTGTACTCAGCCACACTGCGTTCTCCCTGGCAAAGAGCAAACATGAGGCATCCTTTCCTCGGACCGGATGATCGAACAATTTGCACATCTCCTCTGTGAACGCGCTGTAGGACCGGGTCGCCGGGTCCTGTCGCTCCCACAGAGCTGAGGCCCATTCCAGGGCGGAACCGCAGAGTAACCCGATCAGGTAGGCGATCTTTGAGCAATCCGTGGCGTAGGTCCGAGGTTGCTGCGCAAAGACCAGACTGCATTGTAACAAGAATAAACGACAGCGCCCCAGATCTCCATCAAACCGTTCCGGGGTGGGAACCCACGGTTCGTGATGCAGGGAAGGTGCTGGCGTGGGCGTGGCGGTTGGCGAGGCAGGAGCTCGCAGCTGGTCCTGAATAGCCGCGAGGCTGGTCGACAGGGCGTGTAGGCTGCCCATGATGTTGATTAGTGCGGTCTGTTTTTGTTCCACCTCGGCGCCCTGAGACGCGACCGCCTGTCGTATGGCATCCAGATCCGCTGGGTCCTCGGTTGGCCGGATCATTCTGTCACAGGCGTGAATTGGGACCCAAACGCGGATAGAAAGGGCAACGGGGAAGAGACAGGTTGGGAGATCGGAATCCGACAGGGGATCGACACTGAAACAGGTGACTGGAGACAGCCAGAGTAGTCGGGAACAGGCGGTAGGTCGGTGCACGGGCGGACGGCAGAAGCACAGGTAGGTAACAGGCAGAGTCGTCAGGGACGGGCAGGAGGTCGAAACACAGGCTGACAGCAGAAGTGCAGGCGGGGAGCAGGCAGAGTAATCGGGGACAGGCAACGAGTCGGTACACGGGAGATCCAAACGTAACGAAGACTCAGAGATAGCTGTGAAGCGCATGTGAAGTACGACCATGATCTGGCAGGGAAAGACTGACAGGGCTCTGTGGTTATACTGCAGGTAACGAGGTAAGCGGGAGCAGGTGTGTGATTGCGGATTAGGAACAGGTGTGGGAGTGGAGGGGGTGCAGGTGTGTGACAGGCTCAGGGACGCGAGAACCTGCCTCTGCATGATCGCGGAGGCGGGGGCGTGACACTTCCCTGACAAACACATCATCTGGATGGCAGCGTATGTTGCTCCAAAGCCTGTATATATTGTTCAGCATTATTGTGCCTTCACCGATGTGCAAGTCACCCATGTCATGTGCATTAATGCACCCCCATACCATTACGGATGTTGTTTTTTTAACTGTGCGCTGATAAAAAGCCGGATGGTTCCTCTCTTCTTTACCCCAAAGGAAGCGGCGTCCATGATTCCCAAAAATAATTTCAAATTTTGATTTTGTCAGTCGACAGGACAGTTTTCGACTTTGCCTCAGCCCATTTTAAATGAGCTCAGGCCCAGAGAAGGCGGCAGCGTTTCTGGATCTTGTTTATATATAGTTTCATCTTGCATTTGCAGATGCAGCGATGTACTGTGTTCACAGACAATGGTTTTCAGAAGCGTTCCTAAGCCCATGAAGTGATGTCCACTACAGAATCGTGTCTGGTTTTAATGCAAGTGCCACCTGAGGGCCCGAAGATCATGGTCATTCAATATTGGTTTTCAGCCTTGTCCCTTGCATACAGAGATTTGCATACAGAGTGATATTATGTACCGTAGATGATGAGATCCCCAAAACTCTTTGCAATCGTATGTTAAGAAACGTTATTCTTAAATTGTTGCTCCATTTGCCTGTGCAGTCTTTCACAGAGCGGTGAACCCCGCCGCATCTTTACCTCTGAAAGACTCATCCTGTCTGGGATGTTCTTTTTATACCATCTTGTCACTGAGCTGTTGCCAATTAACCTAATTAGATGATAAATGTTCCACCAGGTTGTTTTTTTAGCATTACACAACCTTTCCAGTCTTTTGTTGCCCATCCCAGCTTTTTTTTAAATGTGTTACTGGTATCAAATTCAAAGTGAGAATCTATTTTTCAAGAAAAAGTTGTTTTTTCTCAGTTTCAAAATTTGATATGTGGTCTTTGTACTATTTTCTATTGAATATAGGGTTTAATTGATTTGAACATCATTGCATTCTGTTTTTCTGTACATTTTACGCTGCATCCCAACTTTTTTGGAAACAGGGTTGTATGTTAAATTTATTGTTTCACGAACTATGACAATAAGCAATCATGTGCTTTTTAGTTTTCCTCATTAGATCAAGGGAAGTGAGACTGAACGTTGTTAGTCATGCTGTGGAAACATGGTCAGCAGAGTCATGGAGAAACAGGTTATGCAGGATCATATATAACATCTATATGTAACACCATGGCATAGAGAGGCTGCCACTAAACTCCGTTCCATACCATAGATCCAAATAAACCATCTTAGTTTAAACCTAGAGCATGAAGGAGCTCGGAATAACATTAACAAAACACCCGCTCTTTGAATTTGGAGTTGAGTGAATAAACATTAAAGTCAGTGGCAGGTCACTGTCTTCTCTCCCTATTTCAGCTTCCATAAGTATTCCATTTTAGTAAGAAAGAGGGATAAAATTAAAAAACAATGAGCATAAACTAAAGAACATTAAATCACAGAAAAAATGATTTTAGCACCGTGAAAGTGAACATTATTTAGCACTTGAGTTATAAGCTAAGCATCTTAAATATACACAGCTCCGGAAAAATTAAGAGACCACTGCAAATTGAACGCTTCTGTTCCTCACTCAAAATTTTCCTTTTCAACTTTTTTTGAAAGGAAAGAAAAAGGTGCAGTGGTCTCTTAATCTTTTCTGGTGCTGTATATCTGTATATGTATTTATAACCTTATATATTGAACCCATACCCATGCATCTTATCTTTCTGTAAATATGTGTCACTAGATGTTGTAATTTATTATTTTCTTATGCTTTGCCCCTTATTGTTCCTCATATGCTTTTTTAAGTACTCTATGTGTAACTTTGTGTAGTCTTGCATTTTTATGCCTTTGACCAGGTCATCATTGCAAATGAGAATTGGTTCTTAATTGTCTTAAATAAAAAAATAAAAATGTAAAATAAAATGTATACATCTCTCAACAATGTGTCCAGCTCAACAACCTGGGTGTTTCACAACAAAACAATGTCTATCTAAACAACATGAATGTCTCTCTCAACAACATGGGTGTCTCACTACAATATGGGTGTCTCACAACAATATGGGTGTCTCACTACAATATGGGTGTCTCACAACAATATGGATGTCTCACTACAATATGGGTGTCTCACTACAATAAGGGTGTCCATATGAACAACATGGGCATCTCTTAAGAACATGGGCGTCCATATCAACAACCCTGGTGTCTCTCTTACATTTCCCTTGGTGGCTACATCTCAAACAAATGAAACAAGAATCATAAGGGGGGGGGGACAGAGGGAGCCATTACTGATCACATTACTGAATTACATTACTTAATTAATCATTTAAAACAATTAGGAAGATCTGGAGCAAAGCAAGTGCAGGAATCAAAGGCAGTCATTACATCTGTGAAACTTGAATTGTGCCTGTTATGTTCTAGTCCAGACAGGTTCTGGGATCATTGTCAGTAAAGCTTCCTCTTGATGGGGCCAAATCATGAGGGGGACCCTCCCTTCCCTTCCTGCTGAGTCAAGAGATAGCTCACTGGTTACTCCTCACTTTCACAGAGAGCAGTACAGTATAGTACATTCATCAAATACAACGATTTATTGTATTTGATGAACACAAGACAGGAAACCTCTGAACTCTGTCACAACTACTAAGTCATTGTCAGCTCAGTTTCCATTTCCCAAAGTCTAGTCATCAAGGGTCTGTGTGAGATGTTTCTTTACCTGTCCTACCCACTGAAGAGACATCAGCAGGACATTTTTCTCTCTGTTCTACACACTCGAAAGAGAATATCAGAAAATGTCTCTCTCCTACCCATCCGGTTCTTCCTTGTTGTGAGAGTTGTTTCTTCCTCCTCCAATCCACAATCAGTCACTTGCCTGTAGGGCAGGACAGCTGGGCCTGGGCACTGATGGGCACCGCTGGGGATGTTTTGGGTCCAGAGCTGGGGCATCACTGCCAGTCCTTCACATATCAGACACAGCTGTTGCTGTAAATAATTTGGGAGACTCAAAGATCAGGTCATGTGTCCTTTACATTCAGTTTCTTGTCAGACTATTTGCCCAACTCGGACTCAATCCCACCCCTAATTCAAACGGTGCTGTGCAAATTCTCAGGACTCCTGGGCATGGTCTGATTAGAATCCAGATCGCAATCACATTGAGTCACATTTCTATGAGATTTATTTGTATGAGGAATGTGCACAATATATAATCCGTCCGGCACCAGCAGTAAAGGGAACAGTGAACTGGGGAATACCATCAGCTACCCTAACACACGTATGGAAACATCTCTCTTCCCTCACAGTCCAACAGACCTTGACTTCAAGCCGCTGAAGTCTCGAAGTGATTCACGTGTTAAAGTCAACATTCACTCACTCAGCAGCATGTGTATGAAGTAGCTCTCTGCTCCCTAATGGCTGACTAATGTATTGATTTGTATGGGGATGCCTCGCTGGGATATGACACGTGCTCACACACACACACACACACACACACACACACACACACGCACACAAATGCAGTCATCCACGCACACAGGGAGTGGTGAGCAGGAAAAGAAAGGTCAGTGGATAAAGGAAAGGGGGAATTCTGGCCAGGGAGGGGGTGAAGAAAAGAGGATACATAAGGAAGGAAGTGAGGAAGAGACGGCGGATGGAGCATTTTCTTCCATATTGTTGCGTAACAGGACAGCATGTGAGCTACAACACAACTAAACTTCCTTTTGTCTATCACCACAATGAGGTGCAGTAGCTCAGTTACCACAGCACTCTCACTACACTCTCTCTTCTTTATTATGAAACTTCATTGAACTGGTGATATGGAGAAAAAAAAATATGTCCATAAGAAAAGCCAATGACCTTGTGAATGCATTTCTGTTTGCTGTGCTTATTCTGTGAATAAATATTTCCTATATTGAATTTTACGGGAAGCACAGGGTCTGTTACCTCACAATGTGTTAATAAAGCATTTCTCCTCAGTTGTTTGCAGACTGGGTGATATTGAATATCTTAGACTCTGATCTAATAATATGATGATCTCATGTTAACACTATTCTCTCCAGTTTGCCCTCTGCACAGAGGCAATATTCTTTTTCAATGATTTTCCTGGTGCTTCCTGTAATGTTATGAACCAGCGCTATTCAACTGGTGGCCCACAGGCCAAATCCTGTTTAGAATTGCCCTTTGATTAATCCAGAATAATCTACAAAAAAGTCCCCGCAAAGATCCATGTTTGTTGTCAAAATTAGCCCTTGTTCAATCTTCTCCAATGGTAGAATCAGTTTTCTTGTAGTCCCACCCATCAATTGCTGTCAATCAATATTACACAATGTCCAGCCAATCACAGCTGCCGAAAGCAACAGATGCTGTGGTCTGATCAAGCATCAGCTCTTTCATCACAGATGCCTGAGACTTAAGCATGCTTTTCACTACACTCAGTGGTGAGCTAAAATGCACAATGGACTCAGTTATAGCTTTCATAAACTTTGATCAATATCTAGGTTGCAACAGAGCTCGTTTCACAATCTACTAAAAAAACATGTCTGCTGAGCATCATGAAGTACTAAAAGCCTATGTTTACAAGGTATGGGTAGGCCTAGTTGCTGGAGTTCATAGAATGTTTTTTGACTGACATCTTAAAGTCGTGGTTCACACCATCCAGGCTGGACCAAGGCAACTGTCTGATCTGATTTCTCGCCGCTGTCTCAAATGCATCCTTTACTCTTCCAGGTCCATCTTCAATCAGCAGCCCCACAGAACACTAAAAACTAAGGCTGACAGGGCGTTTGTGTTCCTTCTCAGCTGAGGAACACTCTTCTAGTCAGTGTAAGGGTTACAGAGTCTTTGGTCTTGTCTCATCGCAGCAACTCCCATAGAACTTGGGATGGCTAATATCGAGATGTGTGTCTTCCAAAGCACATCCGATGATGTTCTGGTTCTTATCACACTGCTTGCTCAACCATGAATCTATTCCGACAGGTATGTGAATTTTAAATGAGTTTTGTTGAGTTTTAATCTCCCCACAGAGGAGTAGTTGTTTAGGGAGCTTTTATGTTCTGATGCCCGGAAACTTCACCTCAAAATTCAACTGTGATATGCCAAGGTTGAAAGGTTTCCTGTGTAAAAAACTAAACAGAATGTGATGCTAGTCTACTGAGATATAAGTGTCAGATATGTAAAGACAAACACAATATGAAACTACTGTATGTAAAACATGATTCAAGAATTTGATGGAGGCCCACTGCCAGATTAAGTATAATTGAGTTGGCCCTGGTCAAAAATACTAAACTACATGCAGAATAATGAAGTTACACTTGGGATAAACAGTTGCTCACTTTCTTTGATCAGAGCTAAAAGCAAGTCATCTCATTACCCGGAGTTCATAAGCAGAAACATAAGATTCTTGTACATTAGATGTTCCTTAACAGTGCAAGGGGAGGCTGTGTCTTGATGGAAGTCAATTGCTCAGTCAGAGGAACTGCATCCAATGTTACATTTCCTTGTTACCATTGAAAAATAAGGTTTGTGGCTTAACATAAAGTGAACAAACAGAACATGACTAATTACCAAATTAAAGCAGGTGTTTGTGTAAAGTGGTTTTTGAAATGGCAAACCAAAATAACAAACAGTGCAAATGTACAATCTAATCACAATTGCATGTAAATGGTTGTAAATCCACGTGTAAAACTCAAATCCTGATTTTTATGGCCAAATGTGATTTGTGATTTCTTGACAAAACCCTGACAACCAAGCGCACTGCAGTGATTGTAGACCTTGCGACCACTTGGCGTTCGTCTGACCTCCAATCGCTCACTCCCCTCATGCTGTCATGCTGTGTTTTGATGACCACCCAGGGCTTAGCGTTACGTCATGTTGAATCACTAGTCGCTAGACACCAGCCCTGAGCCAATCAGAAAAAGGGAGAAGAAATCACTAGCAAAAGATGAGCAGGAAGAAGAGAGTATTTGTTGATTGTCAACATAGCGCTCTTTGCTGAGAGGTAACCAGTGTGAACGTTACAATCGCTAATCAGGAAAAGGTGCTAATTGCTCTCGTGCGTGAGTGCAAATCAAGCATCTATGCCATCGACCCATGGCAAACCCCAAAGGTTAAGTTAATCTTAAATTAGCCTATTTTTTTTATTTCCCCCATTTTTCACTTATGCTTCTATTACCGGGCTCCCTTACTACTGGCTGGTAATTGATAACTCACCTGGTGTCCCCTGATTAGAAGCAGAGGATGAAATCCAGACATATTTTGTGCCTCCAGGACCAGTTTTGAATAGCGTTGATCTCTACTCTGTTATCTAACAGCAAGGTAATGTAAATTAATTGGCAAATAAATGTAGACTTATAAAAATATTCACATTACATTGACTTCGCTTTAAACATCCATTTTTGGGACACGATCAGCACCTTGCTGTAGCAGAAAACTTTTTTCTTTGCACTTGAAAACATCTGTTTGTTTTTTTAAATAAATGTAGCGGCTTAGGTATTTTTAGAAAAAATTGGATATGATATTGTAGTGTAGATATACCACATACCTGTGAAAATAGTATTTCAATGTTAAATGAATTTATTGAAGTTTTACAATAGAAATCAAAGATTGCCCTGCTCGGTTAATGTTTGCCCTGATAACTAACCTTACAAGGAGTGTCAAGGCAGTTTGGATTGCTACCAGAGATAATTTGGGTAATTAGTGTCTGTGTGTGTGTATGTTTTTGGGTATAATTTCTGAGTAGTTTTCTATCAAGATTTTAGATTCTGTTTGAGATGTGGACAGCTTGTCTCAAGGAAAGGAGAATCTCTTTGATGTGCAGCCTGTAATTGAAGTGTTTGAGTCGTCTGTGATTAGTGTAGTGTGTAGTGTGTAGTGTGTGTGTGTGTGTGTGTGCGTGTGTGTGTGTGTGTGTGTGTGTGTGTGTGAGAGAGGGGTGGGGGCGGTTGTTGTGGGAGCCTGCTGCCTTGACTACATCATAACAATCCTGGCTAACCCCGAAAGGGACTGTTATCAAGCTTTAGTTTGATTCATATAGTATGATTTCAACAAACCGTGTTAGCATGTGCATGCTATTCTGCTGGAACAATTTATGGGTTTTGATGTTAAATCAAACATGGCATTTAATTAAATTATATTTTAGGCCTTTAGGTGCTTTGAATATATATGAAACTGACACAAAAATAATAGTATTGTCCACATGCATTATAAATGAAGCTGCCTTCTAGTAAAACATTGTTGTTTTATTCTACAGTAAGTGCACATCCCATAACCCTAAAACTCCAATAAAGAGTTCATGAATGTGTTAGAATTGTAGCACCTTAAAATGAGCAGTCCAGTGTTATCCTTATTTAGAATGAACAAGTCAGCTGAATACTAGGCCTTTTATCTGTGGCACACTCCAGTCTCGTTTCATTGAAAGTGCTCTCATTCTCCCCTTTCTCCTTTGCTCAATGGCTCCATGGTGTTGTGTGAATTGGCTTCAGAAAGGCAGTGCTGTCTTCAGCCATGCAAAACTAGCCTTTCAGAGGTTAACCAAATCATTAATTGGTTTGGGTTGTAGTCAAAAAGGGAGACTTTTAATTTAGTTTTGTTTCTTTTTACAAAACATTAACTGCAACATCAGCAGAATCTATGGGCTGTATGCAATGCTAATCTTCTAATGGAATATTCTCAGGCAAAATAATAAGACAAACTAAGGGAAAGCATTAGTAATTTGCTGTGTCAACACTAACATAACATAACTTCAATCAATCAGGTGTACTTGATCCCTCGATTCCTGTTTTTATATCACCAACAGTGTCAGCATGACATTAATTCCTTCATGTTACGGTGAAGCAGAATCATGCATGTGATATTTTCACTTCCTATTTTTCCGATCATAAATAGCTGTGAAACTTATTTCATTGATGGTACCAGAGGGTACCTTCTTTCTGAAGAAAGAAAGATACAGCAACAAAATAAATGACTGCCGGGCCACTGCACCCAAAATAATCATTTTCAGATTTCTTTGCAATTGGCACCTGTGTGTAGTAGTGTGAGTAGTGTGAGTTCTTCACTGAATACAGGCGCATTTCTGAGAGAATTAACAATGACCCCGTTCTTTGCCCAACACATTGTTGGAGGGCTGCTCGCTCTCGGTGGGCCCCAGTGCACCTGCACTGTGTCTACGTTTTGGCCCCTCCTACTTATTGTTATTGTTAGTAAGGTTTTCAGGGGCCACCTGCCCTCTGATGTAAGGAGGCATGCTGAACAGATCATCACTGACCCCCGGTCACCCACTGTTCTAAAAGTTAAGCCAAGTGGTGGACGATACGGGTCAATCATGAGAAAGAAATAATACCAGTCGAACAGTTTCCCCCTTCTGTGCCCTCAGCAACAGGCCATCTGTTCCTCAGAGACTAATAAGTCTGTGCACACAACATTAAGCCACCTCCAAACTGTAAATGAAACGCTTGCACTCTACTGCACTTAAATTCTGTTAATCTCCCATGCATCTGGACGTACAAAACAAAATTTGACCAAAGCCCCTTTTTTAAAGTTAGATCTTTGTAAGGTTTGTTGTTTTATTCTCTATTGGTCAAGATTTCACTTCTGTTATTTTGGCACAGAATAGAGCTCATCAAGAGCTTTCATTTGATATATAGAACTCATATTTGCCCAAAATGCTCCAAACCATCAACTGATACTCTAAAAGTATGTATATTACAGTACAAATAATTCTCATTGTTTTTATGTCATTATCTTACGTGATCTTTTATGCTCATCAACCAATAATTTTATGTCAACTAAACGGACAACGGAACAAACATTAATACATTTAAAAAATATATATATTTATTTTATTATTATTATCAAATTTATTGACAATTTTGCCCTCAATGGAAAGAGTTGCTATCTGGTATACCTGCAATAGTAGCATTTTGACATGGTGCTATTTGTAGATCTGTGTTATGAGTTACTCCAACATTTTTTTATCCATGATATCAGCAAGATGTCCTTCAGTGCAGGCTATGTCAAGGCAGTTGTTGCTGTGGATGTGTCGTGTTCCCCATGCGTTACGGGAGTTGTCTCACAATGAGTGTGAACGTGGTGTCCAGGAGCATGGAAAAAAATTGAGAACAAGCAAAAACTGAATGTGCAGCTGTCGAAGGGCAATGGGTACACCCTGGATTGTAACCAGAGGGCAGTGATGCAAATCGGATTCATAGAATTGAAAGAACATTCACATAAAATATAAATAAGATTTTCAATTCAAGCTATATCAAGGATAAACCGTTGCTGCGCAGTTAGGCGAAACACATGCACACACAGGGCATTTACCAGTGTACTCACATGGAAGGCGAATAAACTCACTGACAATGTGGTTTACCAGGTATCTAACATAGTGCTCTCCGTCCAACCAGTACTGTTGATGGTGATAGTACAACTTACATAGTTGTTAGTCGCTTCCCAATGACAATTTACTGTTTATATGTAGAGCAGGACCAGACTCCAAACGTCACCAATCATTCCACTGCAGAACACATTGAGTGATCATCTTCAGTAGCCGCAGGGCATGTCTTTTCCGACTTGTGTACCATGTAACCTCAAGAAGGTAGCGTGCAACAATTACTATTTTCACTTGTTCGCACCAAAAAAAAAAACCTCTATGATGCAAATTTTGGACACAAACGTCATCCACCTTCAGAAAACTAAAGTCTAATTATGCTGTTAAGTTAGTGTCAATACTGTATGTAGGTTATCTGCCGGAATAAGAGGACTGTACTGTACTGAGTCACGCAGAGAGAAGGCCAACACTGACCCACTTATGGCTGAGCCATGGGGACTGTTCAAGCATAAGGCCACAGCTTTAGGACATGCTTGGGGGCAAGGTTTTCAGCCAGTATGTGTATAATTTAACATTCACACTGTTTCTTTTTAGACAGAAGCAAGACTAATGCACAGATGCAATAAATGTAACCCATTTAGGGTCATGTGGGACCCAGAAAACCCAGTGCTTTGCCTTAGTAGGCCATGGGATATTTAACCTAATGGTGTATTTGATCTGATGACAACAAGCTGATCACTGACCTGTGAGCTGTGTTTTTATTTCACCCATTAAAGGCTGAATATAAAGACTATTCAGAAGAAGAAAAAAGGTCTGGTTTCACGGTGACATAGCCTTCCCTATCCTATGCCTGGAAGAAAGATCTCCAGAGGTTTTGCATCCATCCAGTGGCCAGATGTTTTGCAAACCCTATCTCATATGCGCTTGCTATAGAAACACTAATGCCTGCCCACTTGCATTAAAGGGTATTTCCCAGAACTCAAAAGTGGTCTCCTGGTTTTAGCATTGCTTCAGAGTTATAACATACAATTGTGATCATATTATTAAAAACTGCGATATCCAGAGCAAAACTCTGGAGAAAAGCAGGAACAATCTGAATCTAAAGCTGTGAATATCCATTTTAATATTATATCTATTAGTCAGCTACTCAGCACAGCTAGGCTTGGCCTGACCTTGGAAGACCAACAGCTCTAAGGGATTGATCATTTATAGTCATTCCTACTTGCCTACATGTCACTATTTGTCATTGAATATTTTGCACATGGCGCCTTTCCTGCACTAGGTAGGATCCTTTTGGAAAATGTTTGCTAAATTAAAGTATCCTTTTTAGGGCATCAACCTCTCAGGTTTCCATAATACACAGCCTCCACTACTGGCAAGACAGTTGTATTTTCTCCAGCCATCATTTGACTTGCATTCTATGTCATAGTGATTCTATGTCCTTCATGACTGGATGTTCTCCTGCAACCAACAGTGGTCAAGTGTGGTGTTTCTCTGAATAAACAAACAGATAATTACTATTCATTAATTCTATTACTATATCTCGCCAAACCTTGAATATCACTTTTAAGATGAATCTTCAGTAATGGCCAAGCTACCTTATCTCATGAATGGCTATTCTAATTTTCAAATGTTCACAACACAAGTTTCTGGCCTACAGGCTTGTTAATTAAACCAGCGGTTTTCAAACCTCTCCTGGGGACCCACAACCATTCCATGCATTCACTATATTCCATAGGTAGCGCACCTGAATCAACTTGTCAACTAATTATGAAGCCCTTGACTGCTTGATTCAGGTGAGTTAGTTCAGAGCTACAACAAAATTGTGAGACGTCTGGGTGTCCTCAGGAGACCTTTGAAGAGCGCTGGATTTTAACGAAATGTTTTGCCACCCCAACTCTAATGTTGAACTTCATTGATGGCCCAATCTAAGCCTAATTCTCATTAGATAATGTAACGTCCGCTCCAACCTTCCTGAAGCCTTGGAACAGCGATGTGATGTGAGGCGTCAACTGTCCTGCAGGCGCTGGGTCGATCAGCTAACCGCAAAGAGGTGTCAACCACAATATTATTATGTTAATTGCATTTTAATTTCTCTCTCATTCTCAACGAATATATGTCTGCCGTTCAAATCCGGGGAAAAACAGAGGAGGGGGCGGATCACAAAAGGAATGAAGCGTTAATGAATAATCATCAGTTGGAAGCCAATTTAATTATGTTCAAATGCATTTTGTGAAGATGAACTGAGGTATTAGCCTGGCTGGGGTATGTGTGGCTGCTCATCGCCAACGAGTTGCCTTGCTGTCTGAGTAATCACAACCTCTTAATTCCTCGATTATTTTCCATTACAGATGGAGAAGGAGCGCAGGAGAGCTGAGGAGCGATGCCTGCGTGTTTTCCCTGCTCGGTTTATAGGTAATGGGAGGCTGCATACTGGGGGAGTGTTAATTGGGAGGTGTTATAGAGCTGGAGGCTGGGGTAAGCTATGTTTAGAGTGTCTTCATTAGCACTACACCACTCAGACACCATAGAGGGGTGTGTGTGTGTGTGTGTGTGTGTGTGTGTGTGTGTGTGTGTGTGTCTTTAATCTGTCCCCCTCTGCTTGGACTGTCTTTGGTTCAAAGAAAACTTTACACTTCAAACTCATCATCGCCATGCAGCACTCGGGCCACTTTCAAATGAGAGAAATTATGTAGATTCTTTAGCATCTCTCTTTACCACTGACTGATTCCCTCTTCTCATTGGATCCTGCACCTATGGGCACTTCTCGCTTCATTTCCTGCAATAACAAATTTGGCGCACAGTTATTTAGGGATATGATGTACGTCTCATTCAGAGCTGAATATGTAGAACAGTTATTTATACTGACTGCTAAATATTCTGGTTCAAACATGAATATAATTGTGTACTGGTAGTTCAGAGCTTCGAAAAGCATGGTCACAGCTGTGACATCAACACAAAGAGTTAGGGTTAACAAATCAACATAAAGCGTGGTCACCACTGTGACGTCAACAGAAAGCATGGGTCATGATATTTTATCGTTTCAATAGTTCCGTCAAACTTTTCATTTTCTCCCATTGCCTCTCACCTCTCCTCCCATTCCCCACCCCCTTCCCTTCCCTGCATCCACACCTCCAGCTACTCCCCAAATCTTCCTTTTCTCTACCTCCCAGGGGATTTATAGATCCTATTTAAAGATGGCCAAGTCACAGCAATACATTTTTGCCCTAGAGAAGTTTATAGTCTTTTGACAGACTACCATTCAACCACTGCAGGCAGCTTCTTTTCATTAACGCGTTGTAATTTGGATGCCTTCCAAATTACCCCTCTATTCTTTCAGGGGTGAGAAGCGTGCTAATTATACCAGGGCCGTCTTGTGGAGAAGAGAATTGAAACACAATTACACATCTTCCTTCTGGTGCCTCTGAGAGGACAGGAGGAGTGGAGATGAGAGGGGAGAGAAGAAGAGGTTTTGTAGGTCAAGAAGTCACAGAGCCATTTCCTCACACTGAAACCAAAGCATTCATGATCCACAAGGAAAATGTGTTAATCATAATAATTCATATGGCTTAGCTAATTATGCACCATCACGTCCTACAGACCAGTTTCTCCCCAAGCCTGTTTTTAACAATACACAATGGACTACCTAAGGAGTTATATACCTTTGAATAATGATTAATTAATTAATTCACAATATTTCTAACACAAATCAGATGGGTTTCTGTGCTGTTGTATGGCTGATTTTAAAACCCTGTTTCCAAAAAAGTTGGGACGCTGTGTAAAATGGAAATAAAAACAGAATGCAAAGATGTGCAAATCACTTAAAGCCTATAGTCAATAGAAAATAGTACAAAGACAACATACCAAATGTTGAAACTGAAAAAAGTTGGTGTTCCTTGAAAAATGTATGCCCGCTTTAAATTTGATGCCAGCAACGTGTTTCAAAAAAGCTGGGACAGGGGCAATAAAAGACTGGAAAAGTTGTGTAATACAAAAAAAAACCTGGTGGAACATCTCACAACTAATTAGGTTAATTGGCAACAGGTCAGTAACATGATTGGATATAAAATAAACAACCCAGAGAGGATAAGTTTTTCGGAAGTAAAGATCGGGAAGGTTCACCACTGTGAAAGTCTGCTCAGGCAAATGGTGTAACAGTTTCAGAATAACGATTCTGTGGTGGAAATCATCGTGTGGGCTCAGGAACACTTCTGAAAACCATTGTCTGTGAAGACAGTACATCGCTGCATCCACAAATGCATGTTAAAAGACTACCATGCAAAGAAAAAACCAGATATTAAGATCAAGAAATGCAGCCGCCTTTTGCCCGAGCTCATTTAAGATGGACTGAGGCTAAGTGGAAAACTGTCCTGTGGCCTGACAAATCAAAATTTGAAATAATTTTGGGAATCATGGTCGCTGTGTCCTCTGGGCTAAAAAGGAAAAGGACCATCAGGCTTATCAGCGCACAGTTCAAAAGCCAATATCCGTGATGGTATAGGGGTGCATTAGTGCACATGGCATGGGTGACCTGCACATCTGTGAAGGCACCAATAATGCTGAACAATATATACAGGTTTTGGAGCAATATATGATGCCATCTTGACAAAATTTTTGTCAGGGAAGGCCTTGCTTATTTCAGCAAGACAATGCCGAACCACATTCTGCATGGATTACAACAGCCTGCCTGCAGTCCAGATCTGTCACCCACTGAATACATTTGGTGCACTATAAAACAAAAAATACAACAATGGAGATCTGTTGAGCAGCTGAAATGCTATATCAAGCATGAATTGGAAAACATGTCACTTTCAAAACTACTGCAATTGGTCTCCTCAGTTCCCAAACGCTTACAGAGTGATGTTAAAAGAAGAGGTGATGCAACACAATAATAAACATGCCCCTGTCCCAACTTTTTTCAAATGTGTTGCTGGCATGCAATTCAAAATGGGTGTGTATTTTTCCAAAAACAATAACATTTCTCTGGTTCAACATTTGATATGTTGTCTTTGTACTGTTTTCAAGTAAATATATGGATTAAATGATTTGCACATCATTGCATTCTGTTATTTGCATTTTATGCAGCGTCCCAACTTTTTAGGAAATGGGGTACACAAAGCGATGAGAGGCACTGGACCTTCTGTTAAAACCATCCACCGCAGAGTCGTTGACACATCTATCGCTTACAGTGGTCCAATAGAGCCAATGATTGAAGGCTACGATCCCAGCTGTGTCCTGTTCCCTCCCTCACTTCCAGGGGGAAACGGATCCAATTCCTGTTTGCAGAGAAAATCACAGCAGGCCAAGGTTTTCTGTCTGACATTGACACAAAGATACAGAGCTCAGAGTGGACAGGGAGATATACAACACAGAGCTCAGAGTGGAAACAGATTGAGATGCTGGTCAGGCGGTGCGTGTGTGTGTGTGTGCGTGCATGCGTGCGTGCGTCTGCGTGCGTGCAATTCTGTCCTCAGGATTAAACCTGTACAGGATCTTAGTTACAGGGGTGGAACATGGGAATAAAAGGCAAACAGTTGGAGCAAACAATCATTTATTTCAGAGTTTATTTTCCTACTGTGTTATAAATTAAAAACGTATTTTAGTCCTCAGCCTCAGGAACGTAGCTCTACGGCAACTCAAATATATAATACTAGATTAAAATGTTGAATTCAGTTCCCATATCTATCATGATTTCACCCACTTCAATAAAATCTAAATCAGATAACATGAGCTGAATAGGCTCATGTATGAAGTCCCTGGCTTTCTTACTTCTCTCTAAAGTCTAACCAAGTTTTCTTTACACAGGAGAGAAGTCAGGTGATATCACTGAGATAGTGTTGGGGGTAACGCGTTACAATGTAACGCTTTACAGTAGTCAGACTGCATTTTAACGGTAATGAGTGACGTAACGTGTTAGTTATTTAATTTAAGTAATCCATTACTTGTTAATTTTTCAAACACATAACACGTTACTCAATTTCCCTCAGTGCAATCAGCGTAGCTTTATGTACCGTTTAATTTCTCCAATAGCAAGTGTCAACAAAAAGGATGCAATGATGGCAGCACCAGCACTTCCTGCTGAAGTTCATGAATCATGATACACCAAAGCCACGCTCCCAGCTCCCATTAATTTCAAATCGATATTTATCGTTGGCATAAGTGACCAACACTTGAATATAGAATCAAAGGACTTATCCTAAAGTAACAAAGAAATTTAAAACGTTACTTTGTACAGCAAGTAACTTGCATAACTGACTTTATGGGAACTGTAACTACTAACTGTAATTAGTTACTTTTAACGTTCCCCAACACAGCTGAGATATCACCTGGACTCTTTCATTATATTACACAAATCCTTCCAAAGTTCCCTCCTAGACTTCCAACTTTTCTGACAGACATTATATTTGATATTATCACACACTCTGCACATGCGTACAAACTTATAGCGTGTCACACACACTCACACACTGAGTTTACCACACACACACACACACACACACACACACACACACTGTGTATTTAATGTACCTATCTTCCTAATTAAATGGTGTAGCGGCTATGTATTTCATTAACATGCAAATGGCGTTTTAGGAAGAGATTAGTTAATTGCAACTCATTTGCATAATTAATGAATGCAGGAATGAATAATGCTTTTGCAGATTTGTGCTGTTAGGAAAAAAATATATACAAAAGACACAGTGTGTTAGGATATGTCTTGCATTTTAAAGAAATAAATATGCTGACGTGTGATGTACGGTTTCAATACAACATTGTAGATTTGTCAGTGAAGTGGGAAGTAAATGTATCTCTGTACTGTATTGTCTGCACAAATGTGGGCAACATGGGAATTGACATAATATTTTTTTTGTGTGTGTGTATGTCATACTATATTATACTTCCGGGGACCAAAATTCCCGTTGAGTAATACAAGGAACATTTTGATCCAAATGAGGAAAAAGGCAATTTTGGCTTAGCATTTAGGTTTAGGGTTAAAGTTAACCTGGTGTTAGAGTTAAGGGTTTGGGTTAAGGTTAAGTTTATGGGTTACGTAAAATAGGATTTTGAATGTGAATAATGTTTGGGGTTTCCACAAGGATAGTCAAACATAAAGTGTGTGTGTGTGTGTGTGTGTGTGTTGATGGGTGTATTGGTGGGTGGTATGGGGAGGTATGTTTGTGGGTGTGATGCTGTATTTTCCCCAGCCAAAGGCTCTCTCAGAGCTCTTATATGTTATTATGATTACTAAGCTTTGTGGTCCTCATCCCATACTGGCTGTAGTATATGTAAGGGATGAGGTATTCATAGGACAAACCCCCGGCTCAGTTTCTCCATCACACCCACCTCCCACATTACTCCACGTCTCCTCATGATTACCCCCCTCCACCCTCACCCCCAACATCTCTGGCCCCTGCCGTTGACTCATCCTGCCCCCACCACCCCACCACCTACCTGCCTCTCTCCATTCAGCTCTGCTCCCAACTGGACGGCCCTCTGGCCACAGCAGAGACATCAGCTAATGAATCAGAACAGAGCTGGTCGCCAGATGTCTCAGTCCAACACACGCTACAACTACAGCATATAGGCCTGTAGTGATGTTTCCATGAGTGAGAGTGAAAGGACGGAGGACGAGAGAGACAGGTGAAGGTGAGAGACGTTACATGGAGGTGGAAAGAGAGAATGGGAATGAGATAAGACTTATGGACATTAAGAACAAGAGATATAGCAAGGTATAAAACCGGAGAGGCAGGGAGTCAGAGGCAGGGAGTCCTAATATCAACACATGCATTCTAAGTAGAATTGGCTGCACTTGTGTTTGAGAAAAGCAATGTGAGCATGCTGTCACGGAGAGACTCGATGAAAGCACAGATGTGAGTCAACTGGATTTCTTCAGTTCAGTAAAAGAGAGAGAAAACAAGGAATAGAATGCGTAAGAAAGAGACACCATCTCTACATCTCCCGTTCTGCATCTGTCACATGTACTTCCATTGATCAGCCCTCTAATTTTACAATCATATCTTGGATCTGTGGCAAAACACTGGGACAGATGTGTAGATAACTAACAGAGACCTTTCGAGGAAAGAAACAGTGAAAAAAATGTGAGAGAAAGAGAAAAGGACCGGATCAATAAAGGGGTTGTAATGAATGTGGTTGCTAGTTTGCAAGGGTTAAAAAGGCCGGGGGTTATGAGTAAGCATGGGAAAACTGTGGTAAGCTGGAGGAGTCAGCTGTAACTGTAATAGTTTCCCAAATAATGTGGTCCTGACCAAGTGACATCAAACATTAAACTCTCTGCTGTCACATACCCACAGCAAGAGACCCTCTCTGACACAGAATAGAAGAGAACATGATGACTTCCACAGTGATGAGAACATTGGTCTGACCTAGGGAGAAAAAGGTTTACATATGCTGCATGTGAAAATAAATCACAGCCAGAGGCCATGGTTGACCCCTGTGACACAATCTGCATTCTAAATGACACTCTGTATAGTGTACTACTTCAGGCAAGAGACGTGGTAATGCAGAATACAAACTATATTGGAACTTTAAAATTAAAGTTCTGGGCTTTGCTTTAACTCCGTATAAGTAATTTTGTGGTACTGAAAGAAATGTTCTGACTTTTTATTGTCTTTTGACGAGACTCAAATAGTTTTCTTTATGCTTCGCCACATTGTAATACAGTAGCGAACTTACTGTATAACTAAGGCCATAACTACCCCTTCCCTTCAACTGTATTTCTAACATTGTTAACGGAACTAAAAAATAGGGGGGGAAGTAACAAGCTCTGCCAGGCTTAGGGCAAAGGTGTATTACCCTCTAATTACTTAATATTTCTGGAGATTTGTGGCATCTGTCTTTGTGTCCGACAAGCCTGTCTGTGCATTTTAGTTACCTGTAGGACTATGTTAGCTATCTGAGGATGCTCCACTGATGCTTCAGCAAAATCTTCCTCACCAGCTGCCTTTCAGGTCTGTAGCCGAAGGCCTTAAGTCTCAAATTAGATAATTTGGCTGTCAGGTCAGTAAAGTCTGTTCTCCCAGACTCCCAAAACGGTACAGAAAACTCATGTGTCCACCTGGGCAACTATCCAATGTTCCTATAGACTGTAGTAGCATAGTGAGTTTCTCCTTAGGCTGCATTCTTGACCTCCTGTTCTTCCTCAGATGAAGGAGTGCCAGATTCACTGACTTGGTAGGCTTGGGGCTTCCTTTTAGTAGTGTGGAGTGGATGGCTCTTATCTTTAGACCCTAGAGGAATTATTGTGCGATATAACTGACATTCTGCATCCTTTAAGTGGTAAGCATTACAGGAGAGGTTTTCTTTACAATGGTGGCTGCTCAGGCAGAGCTAATGACTGTATGTTAAAGCTTAGGGTTGGTGTACCTTCGTCTGTAGCTTCTAGTGCTGTTGGTGTCTGTTCTTTGGCGAGGTTGGAAAACCATATTTGTCAATGCAGACAAGTTTGTGATGCTTTTCATCCTATCAGAACAATATCAATTTCTCTGCGGATTATCTGCCCTCTGACAAGAGGTTCATTTGGTGTTCCTCAAGGATCCAAATTGGGACCACTTTTATTTTCACTATTTCATAGAGAACAGACACAGTGGCAAGGTGGCAGTCCAGGATGGTATCGGTGTGGTCAGTCAGCAGCACTCTTCTTCAGCGCCGTCGTCGCAGGGGCAGTGTTACCGGACTCAGGCCTAGGGGTTACCTGGGCCAGTAGCAAGTGCTGCACAGACAATTAGGTCTGTGGAAGCAGTAGAGAAACAGCCCAAAATTTTAGTACATTCGGTTTGAGCACATATTTATCTCTTCACTAGCTCAGGGCCGTCGCCTCTCTAATGCAACTCCGCAGCAGCACCTATTGGTGCGATGGACTAACTACAGGTTCGTAACTGATAAGACAATTGTTAAAATACACAATGTTCAAAAAATAAGGGGGTGTCTGTAAATAAAAGTCATTTTAAATAGAGGCCATTTTCTAACCCTCTACAATAGCAGTAAGGACTTCTAAATTCAGCTTCATAATTCCTTTTCTTATTTTTTCTTATCTTTGACCAGAGCTACTCTTCTGAGGCCATTTTATACTTCTATTGGTAAGGCTTGTTTGGAGTCAGGTGTGCCTCATCTGGAGGAGGCAACTGAATTGTATTTAAGAGCCTCTATCTTTAGCTCTGACTCAGGTCGTTCTCTTGGGGGCACTGGCACGTTACTAATAGGGCGTGCTTAGCAATGTGATCTGGAAACACAATGTCCATTTTTACTGCTATAAATTGTGTGGATTTCTGGCTAAACTTGTTTTACTTTTAAATTTAAGAAAACTGTAATCCTCCCCAGGAAACAAAGAGATCTGATCTGACAATGAACCTTAGTGATTGTACAGTCGTTGAAAAAATTGAAGTGACAGATTTTTTCCAGATCTGTAATATTGCAAAAAATCTAATGGAGAAAAAAAATGTATGCAGAAAATGCTCATTCATAAATGCTCATATGCTCTTCCCTCCAGCTACCCAAATAAGACACTAGCTAAACATGTGCTGAATATGGACCTTGAATCTTTACTAAAGTAAACAAATCTCTACTCTGGCTTCCTGTTGAAGCTAGGGCTGAATTCTGTTTTACTGCGAACCTGCAATGCATTATATGGAATTGCTCCTATTTATCTCTCTAAATTTGTCCTGCCCTATATACCTACAAGTACAGTATGTCATGTTAATTTGTAGAGGCAAGTCTTTCCATCATGAAGATGATCTTCTAATCCATATGAGAGACACAAACTCAAGTCTCAACCTTTAAGTCTTTACGGAAGACTCATCTGTCCAGTAGGTCCTGTGAATAAGTGTGGTCTATCCCAGGGGTGAGACGGTGAACAGCAAAGGCACTAGATTTACAAACCATCCTTGCTGTCGCTGCCTGGTGGGCCCCCCCCCAATCTCCAGAGGCCCCCCCCCCTCTCCAGTGGGCTACTCTCTCTGCTATGCTATTACAGGGGCTTATGCCTGATGTCCCCACCAATGTTAAGTCACTGGCTTATGTCCGATGTCCCCCAGATACGTCTAATGTGTTGCATTCTGACTGTCTGAAAATGTGCATTTGTGTTGAGGGAATAGGCTCCAGGTGCATGATCTAGACTATTGAAACAGGTCCAATGAAAGTTATAGTTGTATGTGTACAGAGCTAAATGCATTCTGTAAGCGTACTCCACTGCCGACGGGAAGTGTTGCCGATGGGACAATCCAATTGGTCGCTTTTGCGTACCACAACACAAACGTTGAATCGTTGTCTAGGAGGGCGGTCACGCCCGTTCGCACCCAGCGGGCCCAGGCAAAGTGTCAGTGGATGAAGCGGAACTGTTAGCGGCAGCACGTTTGACGTCTGCTTCCTCTAAACACACTGGTTCTGACCGCGCTGCACTTCTCAAAGTTTGAGTGGCCTCTCTGCATTCTGTGTTATCAGCAGTATAGCATTCCAAATAATAATGATGAAAGGTCAAAAATATGTCAAAGATCAAAAATGAGGAATGTTCCTTTGCAAGCAAATTTAATAAGGTGACAAAGGAAGTAATAACCAGACCCATATATGGACTTCCTGGTTGAGCTTCACAAGGAGTAAAGGCATGCAAACACACCCACACACACATACACGCACGTAAGTACCCGGGAACACATGTATGCATTGTTCCCAGCGGATTAATACTTCCTTCCTAGAAGACTCAGAACTGATATAACTATGTCTCTATATCTGGACCAGGCCTGACTTATATTTTCAATGGGTTTAATTGCTTAACATCTTGAGATGTTGCTTAGGCTGTCAGTTTTGTCTTTAGCAACGCTGTGATAGATGTGGATATTGACCTCATCACTTCAGCATGTTAATAAGGCATGGTAGATGCAACAGTGGGTTACGAGCCAGATGGTTGACGGTTTGCCGACCAATGTGAACAAGCTGAATCTCTTGCCTGTCTGATTATTCTACATTGATAGGGATTAATCCGGTTATCAAAATGTTGCTGCGCCACACGACAAATAAGCAGCTGCTTCAAGCACGTCAACATTGTGGTTTGAACATGAAACCGTTTGCATGTGCAGTGTGCATAGAAAACCGTTTTCCCATCAGTTGAATTTTGGAGCATTTATGAGTAGCCTGCTGTATGGCTGAGTGCACATTGCTATGCTTAGAATGTAAAGGAATAATAGTATGTCAACATTTTAAACTAATCAAACTAACTAAATATTATGGTATTTCGTAAAATCTGTTAAATGGTGAATGTAAACAAGAAAAAATAACACATTACCGTCTCCTGTGCCTAAATAAATAAACCCAGTCATCCTCAAAGTGAAACATCATTACTTTACCTTTTTATTTTACTTCTTAAACTTTCACAGTAGCTTCAGTCCTTCTTTCGCAGTACATTTTGTGTTGAGCAATGGATAGACAGATGGATGATGGTAATAATACAGTTTTGCCTTTTCTAAATAAGAGTCCATTGTTATTTGCAATAAGAGCAACTGACTAATGTTCTCTTCCAGTTTGTGTCTAAGTTGAGAAACGTTGTCAAAGCGTTTTGTTGTTAGGCTGGGACTACACAACAAGAGACATAATTTCTAGAAACTTTTTTTGTGCAGATCAGTGATTAATGTAAACCAAGTAATTGGTGAATACTGTCATTATTAGCATCATTTCTGCACCCCCCTTTTTTCCCTTTTTTTCTTTTTCTAATGCATATTCTCACACTCAATCACACAATCTCCCACAAAAAACAAACAGAGAAACAGACAAACAGACAAATACAATACTATGTAAGTAGTGTGTCGTCCCTTGCTTTTATATATGGGAGATGTGAGGGTTCATGCGCCAGGAAAACCACAAAACAACTAGCATGTGAGTGGTGCACCAGTCTCAGTGAGATTGTAACAATGTGTGCAGTCGTGAATCCAGTGCATTTGTCTGATTTGTCAGATAATTTCTTTTCTTAGACATGAAGCAACTCAAATGACATGCAACATCCAATCAAACTGACGCTGTTTTTTATCACATAGTGTTTGTTACATGTGGGTAGAGTATTCTAAACTCTGCTTTCAGATGCTGCATGTCACATGTTATGTTTTACAACATGAAATCAGAAAGTCACAGTGAAAAATAAAATCTACAGATTGCTCTAAATTAATTCCATATACAAAACAGAAAATAATTGATTGCAGGTATTTATCCCCTTTAATCAGTATGTGGCAATTACAGCCATGAGTCTGTTTGGATAAGTCTCTACTAGCTTAACACAACTGGGCACAACAATTTTTGTCCATTCTTATTTGCAAAATTGCTCCAGCTCCGTCAAGTTGAGTGGGGACCTTTGGTGAACGGCAATATACACATCTTACCACATATTCTAAATTAGATTGAGGTCCGGACTTTGACTTAGGCCCCTCAAGGACATTCACAGACTTATCCCACTGACTTGGCTTTAGGTTATTGTCATGCTGAAAGATGAATCATCAACCTAGTTTGAGATCCTTTGCGCTCTGGATCTGTTTTTTGTCAAGGACCTCTATGTATTTTGCTCTGTTTATCCTTCCCCATATCCTAACCAGTTTCCTAGTCCCTGTCGCTGAGAATCATCCCCATAACGTGAAGCTGCCTCCACTGTGATTCTGGGCAGGGGTGGTTGTTTTTTGGATGATGTGTAGTTTTAGGCTTAGCGTTTTGGCCAAAACTCTTTTTGGGTCTTATCAGACCATAAAACCCATGCAGTACATCACAGCATGTATATCATGTTTCATAAAAGATTTCATTAACCATATGTTTGATTATTGTAACAGGATTGGTACAGACCAAATTCTGCCGATTTACAAGACATGATTTTCTTTTGCTAGCTAGCCAGAAAGCTACTGATGAGCGAGTGAAAGCTAGCACAGTACAGTTCCAAATGGATAATTTCAGTGACTACAGCTGCATGTTGTCCCACAATACATTTCCAGCCATTCAGTACCTTTATCGAAATGTGCTGGAATGATTTCATCTTAGCTAGAAATTGTCAGTGCCATACTGTACATGGCGACTTTATATTCAAGGTTCAGTCAGAAGAGCAAGGCCTCGACCACCATACATTTAAGCACATGGAGGAACTGAGCTTGATGGGGGATACTTGATGAGCACAGTGCCAATAACTTTATATGACTCATTTTCTTTTTGTCTCTCTTACTCTATTTTCTGTCTTTCTGGCACTTCCACACACACAAATGGGCACAGATGCAGGCTCCAATTCACACGAAACCAAACAAACACAACTGCCTCTACACAGTATCTACTGAGGGTCATTGAGCAGGTGCAATATCTTGTTGGCCCAATTAATATTCCATATGTTATTTTTATGCAGTAATTAAAATCTGTAACTCTTTTGAGTCTTTCATCTCTCTCTATCCCTTTTCCCATTATATCCTCTCTCCCTGTTCCCTCTGTCTCCATTTCTCTACCTCCGTCTCCCATCTCTCACAGTCACATACAATATCTCTCTGTCACAGACACGCAATTTTGTTTTTGTGTACTGATGATTCTTTACAGATTGTTTTTCCTTACCATCTAAAGGCAAGTCTAAAGGCAACATTATTCAGGACAACTCCTCTGACGACTCCTTCAGATCTCTCTCTCTAAATATATTTCTGTCATTTTTATTCTGTCTCCATCTTTCCGCAGATTTAAAAGGCTGATAGAGGGGTGTATAATAGCACAGCCCTACCTGGCCCTGACTACATGATTACTTGCTTTGAAATGTAAACTTGTGGATCCCCACAGGTCAGGTACCATCAGTGACTGCTTGACTTTCTGCCCCAGCAGGGCTCTTCATCCCCGGCTAGCTTTAACAGGATTATATCCCTGGTGGTCCTCAACATGAGAGGGGATATCTGATGTCTTCAGTTACCTGCTGGGGCCCCTGTTTACTCATGATTTACTGACTCTGAGCAGGTTTTAATTAATTGGGCTTTGGAGAAACATAAAATAAAATAAATACAACATCAACTGACTAATTTATCGTGTGTGGGAAAAGAGAGACAACCGTTCATTAATTCGTTCATCTGTCACCATGGCGACCTCTGAGAGTGCCGTGATGCATCACCCTCACAGATGTGACCAGTTATATTGGATATGCAAATTTGTTGATCCATGCTTATTGTTATTCACTGCCCCAGAGGCTGGTGGTTCATTGTTCATTCAACCCATTTTATCTAGAGTTGATGTATGAAAACACATTATGGAATATATCCAGATAAACAGTATACTGGGAACTCTGATCCAAACAATAATAAACATACGAGTGTGGAATGTGTGTTTGTGTGTGTGTGTGTGTGCGTGCATGCGTGCGTGTGTGTGTGGGTGCGCGCGTGGGGTGGGGGGGGTGAGAGAGAGAGAGAGAGAGAGAGACTGCGTCAGTACTCTACTCTTCTGTGGTGTGGCATCTTGGCTCTCCCTGTCTAATCTATAACCCCCATGGAGAAAAAGCACTGGGATGTGAACTTGGCAGCGATCTGATTGGTTGAGGTGTGGATTGGGCAGGCGAAGGTGGTGAGTGGGGGGGTAGAGAAGGGTTGAGAGTGGGTGGTGGGGGGCTTTGGTGACAGGGGCACAGCTGGTAGTGTGGCGAGACGAGCCTCTCTCTCTGTGTTGGTATCTGCAGCATGTCGAGCGAACGACGTGTGAAGTGAAAAAGATGAATCCCTCAGTCTCAGGAGAGCCCTGCATATGTCAAGTATGCCAATCCATTTATCAAGCCACTGAATGCCAATTAAAATGGCAGAATGGAGCAGGTATATGGTGCCTGGTCTGCTGCTTGGTGTCGACCGGCAGCTAGGGCTTTACATTTGCACATGCTCCCCTCCGCACACTCAGTGCCTTTTGCTTCGTAGAAGGCTTTGTCTGACAGAGGTGGCAGTATGGTCACCTTGAAAGGGCAAAGGTAATCCGCACCATTCATGCACGCATACACACTCATTAACTTACGCACAGACACACCCCCAAGGACCTTTCGCCAGCAAACAATGAATTCTTCCTCAAAATATTTTCCCTAGTCTTCAGCCCTAAACCTCTCACACTTATGCAAACTTAACCTTAATATAACTCCTAGCATTCAACCTAAGCCTAATTGTAACACTAACCCCTTATCTTGTCTGCATTCTATGTGGTTCACTCTGCTTGTGTGGTCCTCAGAAGTGTAGAGAAACAAACACATGCATATTTTACTGTGCTTGTGGGATAGTATTCAAAAATCCTATTCATCATGACCCTTGCATTCAAAATCCTATTTATCGTAACCATTAAGCAAACGCTAATATTAACCATAACCCCAATAACCTAACCTTTGCAATAACCCCTAACCTTAATTGTAACCCCTGGTGAAAAAAAAAAGTTAATTCATGGTCCTCACAAGTTAGAAAAACAAAGAGGATTCCCATTCAACATCCTATTTTCCCTTAACCAAACTCAAATTCTTAATCCCAAATGTTACTTTTACCCTAGACCTAACCCTTAAGCCAAAAATAGCACTTTTCCTCATGGGGAATGGAGAAATAACTCCACAATGTCAAACACACACACACACACACACACACCCACACACACACACACACACACCCAGCAGTGTTAAACTGCAGAATGGGCATGCTGCCTGCCTGGGTCCCCATGAAGATGTCAAGGATAGGGCTCTGCCCAGCCTGCTCTCAGTGCCAAATGTCCTGGTTGTTGTGGAAATGAGATGTGGATTGTTTCAGATGGATGATGGAAAGAATTGATGATTATATTCAGCTAGATGTTTTTTTGTGTGTGTGCTGGCCCTGGCCGTCTGTGTACCTCTGTTAGGGTCACATCAGAGCACATCTTAGAGGGTCAGGGCTGGGAGAGAAAGTGAAAAAGATCAAGAGACCGATAGAGAAGCAGAGGGCTCAAAGAAAGAGACGGTGAAGTGAAGGGTGAAATGCGTGGAGAAAGACATCATTATTTTCGTGTGAGGTTAATGATAAGAGGTGGAGACAGCAAATTACACACCACCATAGCACCAAGAATGTTCTCATGGAGATAAATGCAAGTGCATTAAAGGTCCATTTGTGTTGGCTGTTGTTTCTGGTGGGATAATAATGACAAATGCTGGTCCCAAGTGAGAAATCTGAGTCCCTCCACAAACACTCAAACATCATCTGATTAAAATAGCCATTTCCTATTCCCATGGATGTGGTTCTGATTCTCAGTGGTTGCAGTCATCAGTGCGCACACACACACACACACACACACACACACACATACATATACGTGCACACCCATCTGCTGATGGATTAAATTAGCTGTGGTGTAAGACGCCCGCGAGGACTGTTGCTAGGGGGTATGTTTGTCCTGAGGGGACTCTGTTATCAGAGATGTACACATCTGCTCTCTCTTTCATTTGTTATTTTGACAGCTCTCCTGCATCAGCATCTGACTGATCACATGATCCACTGTGAATGGTTAAACATTTACTATGGACTTCCAGGTTTTGACAACGAGAAGCATCTATCCACTAATCTGGATTCTCAATTATCATCTCAGGATCCATCTGACAAGAGGGACGTAAATGTCAGTGTGTGTGTGTGTGTGTGTGTGTGTGTGTGTGTACAAATTTTAGTATACGGTACATGTGAACCCCAAAAAGGCCTGCAGCAATATTAAAACAAGGACTTGTGGGAAAATTTTGTGGACCTTAAGGGAAAAGGGCTATTTTTGCACTACATAGTAGTTTTAGGCTAAATGTTACAGTTGGTTTTAGGGTTAGATGTTGGTTTTTAGGGTTAGGTGTAAGATTAGGACTTTGGGTTAGGTTTAGTGTTAGTTTCAGGGTTAGGGAAAGGTGTTTTATGGTTAGGGAAAATAAGATTTTGAATAGGGATATTTTTCAGGGTCCCCAAAAGGGCAGTCAAATGGAAAATCTGTGGTTCTCCTTGTTTTACTATACTTACACACACAAAAAAAGAATTGTTCTGAATCTTCTGGGGACATTTTACTGGTCCAGAAAAGGAAAAAAAGCTGTTGTGGTAGAATTAGCTGGGGTGGTAGAATTAGGGTTAGAGATTTAGGAGTATGGTTAACACAGGTTTTGGGAAAATAGGATTTTGTATTAGAGTAATGTCTGTGGTCTTCACAAGGATAGTGAAACCAAAATTGTGTGTGTGTTTGTCTGTCTGTCTTTAAAAACATTGTTTTTCTTCTTATTATTTGCTTGTCCCCAAACACACACATCAACCCTGGGCCAATTGAAGTACACTGTTACATGTGTCGTAGTTCCTGTGGGACCAGTACAAGCCTTGGCTTCAGCTGGGGTCTGTCCTGACTGCTGGGTGCCGTTCCCAAGTAGCTCATCATTACTCTCCTGAGATACTTGGGCCTCTCACAACATAGTGAACAGAGCTAAGGGTGCGTGTGTGTGTGTGTGTGTGCGTGCGTGCGTGCATGTGTGCTGCGTGCGTGTGTGTGTGTGTGTGTGTGTGTGTGTGCTCACATGTCTGTATTCTGAGATACACAAGGTCCTGTCATGTGAATGGCGCTCAGGGGGGTATGTGGAGAGAAGAGAGGAACGTATTGGTGAACAATGTTTCTATTTTCTTGGCTTTATCCGCACAAACACTGGGATGCCATGGCTTCCTTTGAAAAGGGGAAACTGACGTTTCTGATGGAGGGTTGTGTAATTCAGTGTTTACACAGGGATATCAGTAAGACGCTTTGACTCAGTGGTATTATTTACACATGGTGGTCACACAAATACAACAGCAAAACATTCTCTTTTTCATGTTTTTCCTACCCGTGCTTTTAGGAGTGTTTTAAAAGGCATATAATCACGTTTTGTTTGCGTGTGTGTGTGTTTACATCTCTGAAAGGGAACACTTATATTATTACATGATGCCGTAATGGTTCTCAGTTAGTATAACAAGACTGGTGTAATGGGCAGTAACTCCACTCGATGCCATCCATTAAACTGTCAGCAAAGATCTTGCCTGCACGCTTCCTTGCCCTGAAGCTATGTGGGACCTCAGTGGAGGGCAGGTGGCAACCGATGACCCTTTCTGTGGACCGCACATTGCGATGCAGTTTACCTCTGCAGCAGGCAGACTAAGACTCCAACCAGACGGTGATGGAGGAGGTAAGGATGGAATTTAATATGAGTGTGTAAAACAGTGTCAGGACTGACTGAGAGATTATTTGTTTTTTCAGACGTCCTAATTGGTTCATCCGCTTGGTGTTCACTATGATGTCACTCGCCCATCAGAGATGTGATTGGTGTGACATCAAAGCCAAACTGGTTTTCTTTCTTACGCCAGGACTATCCTGAGTTAAGCTCAGCTCAAAGGTATCCAGAAATGACAGTTAAGTTCAGATTATTAAGTGTATCCAAAAATGATATATATACATTTGTTTAAACTCTGAGCCATTCACAATTCAAACATCCTGTATGTAAGTAGAGTCAAGTACATACCTCAAGCTTACTCCACAGCTAGTTTGAAATGTCACTAGAGGGTCTTTGGCTTTACAATTGGTAATACAATGGTTGACGTTGGTTTCACTGGTGCCATGTTGCCCTGATGGCAAGTTGGGTCGGGGTAGCTCGCTGTGTAATGAATTCAGAAGGGGTGAACGTAACAGAGTTAAGTGCATACAGTAAACACACGTCACCGCTAGCTTAAAATTTGAGCCTTTTGTATAGCCTAAACGGTTGGACCGTTGTCAAGGAGGGCAGTCAAGAGCAATGCGAACTGTTGACGCAACAACACGATGACGTCGGTTTTACTTACTCTAACCACTGCCACTCTATCATATGCTGCTGTGCTGATTATAAAGCCAGACAATGTTGGTCATTCATAACACATACAAGAAGACATAATGATATAAACACATTGATTATAATCTCGTGTAGGTCAGATGATAAAATGTGTGGGTTTGGTTCTTCTGTGGGTATGACAGCGTTTCAAAATGCCTGCGCTGGATGCGATTAGTTTCCCTGAGCGTCTGCTGAATGGCTGTAGTGTAAATTACCATTATCAGCTATATCAAATACACATTACTGTGACTATAGCTGTTCTAGTGCTTTTCTGAAAGTATGACAATGAAATGAAATGAAACATTATGCAGAGGAGTTCTTGGCTGTTTGCGATGCTCCATGTTGTTCCAACCTTCAAAGGAACAACAAATAATGTCAGTAGGTGTCTTAGTCAATGCCTTGGCTTTGTTACAAAACCGTTTGATACCTCAGTGTTATAGTCCTCACTATTATTTAATGCAGCTGTTGTTCATTATGGAAGATAATGGAAGAAGATTCATGAGTATATAATTTGCAGTGCACCACTTATGTCGGCATGAAAATGATATTTTAAAAATGTAGCTACTTGAATGCAAGTAGCATTCATCCCAATTATGATCTGAAGGCGTTTCAATTATTTGAATGACAAGTCTTGCTCAAATACTCAGAGACATGCAAAGAGGACACATTATAGAAACATGGTAAATCATACTGGATTAAAAGGAGTCAATGGAAGATTATGGGGAAATTATAGGCAGGGAGATATTTAATTTGTGGAATATTGATTTGCCCCATTTGGGGAAAAAAAGGAAAAAGACATCTTAGTGTGGTTAAGGATAGAGAGAGAGGCTCATCTCGCCAAGGATATTGACTTACTGTTATTTTCATGTTATCCTAAATAACAGGAAAGCCAGCATACTCATATGGGACAAAACCCTAATGAAATGTCCAAAGACATATTACACCCATGACGAAGGGAGTAAAAAGATAAAGCACTTTATTCTGCTTACGTGAGCTCCAAAGTAGACAGACAACTTTATTCTGCTTGCGTGAGCTCCAAAGTTGACAGGCATCTCCTCTGTTCAGGATGCGTTGGTTCCTAGTAGGTTTGTATAGTTCAGTTCAAATGACCGTTTAGATCCAGGCTGCTGGTACTGAGTCTCACTGCCTCGGCTGACACTCCCCGTGTTCTCCGCTGGGGAGGAAGTGTGTACCCCCCCCCACACACACACACCCCACCCCCCACACTGTGAGGAGCCCGATAACAAATAATTTGTACAACCGTAGGAATTGGATTACATTAGAAAGATCATAGCATCCTTTAACATTTGACTTTTTGCCCACATTCCTCAGGTTGTGATTTATTCGAAATGGGATTTTTTTTTTACAGCGCTTATTATACGGTTGGACGTTGGCCCATTCGGCTAGCCCCCCCCCCCCCCCCCCCCCCCCCCC
>JACXGI010005469.1:0-10265 GCA_016801175.1 Esox masquinongy | reverse complement strand
GAGATAGGCCTGTTGAACAGATGGTATGAGGTCCCTACAGTGGTCACACCATAGGGATTTCTCTGCTCTATCAGAACAACTATAAATGTTAGCTTGCTAGTATTAGCTTAAAAGTCATCATACTGAATTTAAATAACAATTCAGACAGCTATCTAGCGAACTAACAAGTGTACGACAGCAAACCATTTTACATTGGTCACTATATCACACAGTTTTGACACATTTATGAACCCTTTGTAAAGGCAATGACATATGGTTATGGACTAGAATTGCACCCTGCATCCCATTGTCAGCTTACATCTAAAGCTAAGCATTACAGGTGAGATGGGAGATCAGATGCTGCTGGAGGTGAAGTTTGCTGGGTAGTAGGGGGGCATTTTTCCACTGGTCTCTAAATACAATTCCAGTACCCAGGGGCATTGAAGGGAATAAAACCTTCTGTAGGGGGACTTCATTCAAATGGGACATTAAATGAGTGCTACACTCTGGTAACTGAAGAATCCATGATCCCAAGGTAAGAGCAGAGGTATTGCACCTGGCGTCCTTGCAACGTTTCCAGTGGGTCTCTAATACCACCATGGTCGGGTGTTTTGTAAAAGCACTTTGTGACAACTGCTGATGTAAAAAGGGCTTTATAAATACATTTGATTGATTGATGGTCACGTAACTATCCCTATCTTCCAATAAAAAAGTACTATTGGCACTAAAATGCACAAAATCTCTAGCATAGGTAAGTCTGTCTGGATAAGAGCATCAGCTAAAATATCTAAATGTGTTAAATAGATGCTTCGAATTCATATTGTTTTTTTCTAGTTTATTTTCCAATGGAGGATGGTAGCTTGCCAGTGGTTTACAGTGGTATTAAGGGTTTAGGTGTAATGCTTTATAGTAGGTCTGGGAGGCTATAGAAAGACTTTACCTAACTAGTGAGACTATAAGAGACTGGGTGGCCACTCAACAGCCACCACATGATGCTAACAGAAAAACTCTTACGACGCTTAGTCATTTTAAATAACTGTATCTTGAGACATTCCCTGTAGTTTAGTTCCTTTAATACGCAGAGCAAATGAACTGTTGGGGCTGAGATGGGTTGTGTTATGGGGTAGTAGGGTACTTCCTGTTTCCCATGGAGAAGAGTAACTGCATTGAGCTATGGAACACACAGTTAACGTATATCATTGCTTTATGAGCACAATTAATTCCTGGACGAAGTTCACTACGAAATGAATAGAAGATAACAAATGAGATTAAAATAAATGCTAATGATCCTAATCATTTCCATTATTTTATTCAATGAACATGGCCTGTGGCCTCCTCCCACTGTATTAGGGACGACTCAGTGGTTCCAGGTGAATGGGAATGCCCCGACCCTGTCATTTTGTGCTCTAGAGCCAGAACTATTAGAGTTCACTATGTGTATCCAGGCTTTGTAAAACAACCTAAAATAGATATTAACATAAACTCTGACTCTTCAGATTCGGGGGGGGGGGGGTTAAAGGGACTTAAGATTCCTGTGCTTGGGTATTTATACAGGTCGTTTAACACTATTTCGCACACCAGAACAGCGGAGGGAACTGATGTTCCCTCTGATGTTCAAACAGTGAAGTGTATTTTGTGTTTGTGAGAATCAGTGTTAGTCCTTAAATGAGGGAACGAGAATTTTTTCCCCCAGTCGCCAGGGTTGTCGGAAATGATCTGGCCGGATGGTGTAGAGCTGAATCAAGCGCTCCACTGGAGCCGTTTTAGATGTGGTGTGTGTTTGCAATCCATGTGTGTGCACATACAATCGATCAGCTGTGTTAGGACAAAGATTGCCTTGCTCTTACAGGCCTCTGGGATGGCATGGGAGGAGTTACTTTGCTTCCCAAATAATTGTTGCCCGGTGCCTTGGTTTTACGCATGACTTCATTAGTCCTTAAGGAAATATTTACTAATGGGGATCGGAAGAAGCGATTGAGCAACACGTCACCACACATATTCGCAGAAGTATAAACAGAGAGGGGGAGGAAAAGAAGAGGAGAGAGATGAAGAGACACAGAAAAGGAACGAGAGAGACAGACAAAGTGAGTGAACTGGACATTGACAGTGTGGTCACTGACAATGAGGATGCACACATTAATTCCAGATGTTTAAACTCCAAAATAGTTAAACAATTTCAGTCGAGTAATACTACAAGCATCAATACCACAGCCAGAATCAGTCTGAATCAGTGGCAGATTGTTCACGACTGTGAAGCATTCCAAACATCACAACCAAATAAGGACATGTGAGTTGAGCTAAAAGACACTACTTTATGTCAGTCATGAGTACGATGTTAACTGGAAAGGGACATTTACAGAAGTACATGTGGTGGGCTTGCTAGTCTTTAAAAGGGACTTTCTCTGCTGCTCTTTCACTGTATATGTTAATTAATGTGTAAACATGATATATGACATTAAAGAAAATAATTTCCTCAGTCATGTCATTAGCAAACACTCCAATTGTCAATAAAAAAAGATCAGGCATCAAAGGTAGGTCCAGCAGAAACAAGTTAAAAGCTGCCAAGACAGTCTGAAGTGCTAGACCATCTCGTATATCATGTGACTTCAACAATATTTCCATCGATATCACAAGTTTTCCTGATGTGTCTAAGCTTGGGTCATTCTTCTTCTGCCCTCATCAGTCCCAGTTTGTGTAAGTACTGCCACAAACTGCTGCGTGTGCGTGTGGAAGGCCAACAATGGATCATGGTCCCAATTGCAATTGTGGATTTGGCAACTGAGGAAAGAAGGTTGAAACCTATGCGGTATTCATGAATGTACATGTAGGGCATTTCAGACTTGGTGCTGAGACAAGGGAACACTTCCCTTTCGGAGCGTAAATCTGGATATTTCAAGTGCTACTACAATGCCAGCCTTTGAAAGAAACAAGAATGCAGCAGGTTTTAGCCCATTGTTTATGAAGTAGACATGATAGCAAAAAGCTGTACTGAAGCTATCTTAACATTGGAGTAATATTTGTTACCAAGCGCTGTGTTAAATGTATTTTTTGCCTTTGAAATTTATAAAGCTTTTATGCTTTTATAAAACGGTAATAATGCAAAAGATGTCAATGGTAACAACAATCTGTCTGTACACAATCACACTATTCTAGCCCAGTCTGTGCATTTTACAACTTAAATAGCATTTCTAACTGAAACGGCTGAATAATAGTACCAAACATAATCTTTACTATTGAAGTCTATGTCATATGAAATGCTTTGGGATTTGTGCTGAAGTTGTCTGAAATGTTATTATTTTTCAAGCATCAGCACCAGTGCCAGTTTGCACATTGTAAAGTTGATTTATGATTGTACCCTTAATGGATCATGACCAGTGGTGAATACAAATACTTCCCATTCAGGTCTGAGGACCTTTTAAAAATAGCATTTCAATTGCCAGTTAAGGCAATCAGACACTAATCAAGTTCCATTCAATTTGATTTCAACACTCAGACTTGTTCGACTTCTTTCTTTTGCTATTTCTCATTCCTTCACTCTCCTGTGCATACTATTATCCATTACTTCTGTTGTTCTGCTCTATTTCCAAATATCCAAATATTTGCTGTTCTGTGTTTGGACTTTATTACTACATACTTGTTTCAACTACTGAGTGATTGTTCAGCCCAGTAGACTTTGCCCACACTGCTGCCTTCCACCTAAAATAACAGAGTAGGCAAATAGCCCAGCACACCCCCCACCAGACGAGCGCTGACTCTTTATACTTCATATACACCGTGGGAATAAAACCTCTGGAGATTATTAACGCACAAGAACACATGTGCGGACACCCACATAACAGAGAAACCTCTTAATGGATGCAAAATTCCTGCAATCCTCCCAAATTGCTCAGCTGCTCATTAACTTAAATTCCCATGATGTTCTGGACGAAACCATATGACAAAATACTGTAGACGGGCAGACATTCTCCCTGTCTCGCCTTGTAGGACAACATTCCCTTTCTCCACGCGGGACCCACCGTGGCCCAGCCTCACTGTTTGCACATTCATTTCAGCATCTAATGTATTCGTGTACATTACACACGGCACCACTCTTGGTCTCATCGCTGACGTCAGTCTGTGTAAAGCGGAGAGGTGAACCGACTGGTGGCCCAGTGCAGTTGAAATAACCTGCAATTTAACGCTGACAAAACCATGGAATTGTTGGTTCATTTCAGGTTGCGAACGCTGCCTCTCCCTGTCGAAATTGAGGGCTCAGCTTTTTTCTCGGCTGAATCATTCGGTTTCTTGCGGACAATGATCTCTCATTACCTCAGGTGGGAGGACCACGATCACCAGGAACACACATGTATTATGTGCCGAAGCTGAAAAACAAAACGTAAATCCCCTTTCAGACAGTAGAATCCATCCTCACCACCGCCTGGTTTTGGTCTGCGTCTGCTGCAGGGGGGAACTGCGCCGCCTCAAACCACCTCAAAACCATCAAGTTATTATTTATTTTTTTGAATGTTAATATACTTTTAATGAAACTAGGGTCAAGTTGATATCCATTTTGTCCTAATGGCACAGTAATGTACTGTTCTTTGTTTGCAAAACAGTCAGTCATTTCTCATTGCTTTCACACACTGTCAATGCTGAACACTTTTAAGTAAAAGAGTAAACACAACTCTATGAAATATGTAACTTAATAAAACCATTTGGTCACAGCTAATAGCTACAAAGTTCTCCCTTGTACGTGAAACTCTTCTACAAGTATACAAATCAATTCTTCCATAAAATAGGTCATAAATGATTTATTATTTACAAGAATGGACCAAGCAGGGTTAAGAGAAGAAGAGGTCAGATGCATGATGGTGGGATTGCTCTAAGTGAAATACAAATAACTATAGTCTTAGAGGAAATGCGTGACACAATTATTGGCCATGTTGTCATGGTCGTTCCATAACAGAGGCTGGGCAGTGGGTCCAAGCCAAGTCTTTGGTATCTGGATATTCATGCTCTTCAGCACTATAATTGGTTCATCTATGCACTATGCTGATACTATAGATGTGAACATGATCTGAAAATCTAAGTAAATTATGTATTCACTACTGAAATCTCATTTTATAACAGATTATTTGTTCACCACACATTTGTATATAATGTACAACCCTGTTTGCAAAACGTTGGGATGCAGCGTAAAACACAAATGAAATCAGAATGCAATGATGTGCAAATAATTTTTCTCTATATTTAATTGAAAATTGTAGAAAGACAACATATCAAATGTTGAAATGTATCAAAAAAGTTTGGACAGAGGCAACAAAAGACTGGAAAAGTTGTATATTGCCAAACAACTTAACCTGGTGAAATATCACATATCTAATTAGGTCAATTGGCAAAAGGTCAGTAAAATGATTGGGTATAAAAATATCATTCCAGAGAGGATGAGTCTGTCAGAAGTGAGAATGGGGAGGGGTTCACCACTCTGTGAAAGGCTGCATGGGCAAATAGTGCAACCATTTAAGACTAACATTTCCTAATGTAAAATTGCAAAGAGTTTGGGGATCTCATCATCTACGGTAGATAAAATCATTAAAAGATTGAGAGAATCCATAGAAATCTCTACATGCAAGAGACAAGGCCGAAAACCAATACTGGATGGCCGTGGTCTTCGGGCTCTCAGGCGGCACTGCATTGAAAACAGACACGATTCTGTAGTGGACATCACTGCATGAGCCCAGGAACACTTCCCGAAAACCATTGTCTGTGAACACAGTACATCGCTGCATCCACAAATGCAAGTTAAAACTCTACCATGCAAAGAAGAAAACAAATATAAACAAGGTCCAGAACTGCCATCACCTTTTCTGGGCCCAGGCTCATTGAAGATGGATTGAGGCATAGTGGAAAACTCAAATCAAAATATTAAATTCTTTTTGGGAATCATGAACACCGTGTCTTCCAGACTAAAGAGGAGAGAGACCATCTGGCTTCTTATCAGTACATAACTCAAAAACCAATGTCCGTGATGGTATGGGGGTGCATTAGTGCACATGGCATGGGTGACTTGCACATCTGTGAAGTCACCATTAATGTTGAACAATACAGGTTTTGGAGCAACATATGTTGCCATCCAGACAACATATTTTTCAGGGAAGGCCTTGCTTATGTCAGCAAGACAATGCCAAATCACATTCTGCATGTATTACAACAGCATGGCTCCGTAGTAAAAGAGTCTGGGTGCTAAACTGGCCTGCCTGGAGTCCAGACCTGTCACCCATTGAAAACATTTGGTGCATTATGAAATGAAAAATGTGACAATGGAGACCCGAACTGTTGAGCAGCTGAAATCCTATATCAAGCAATAATGGGAAAACATTTCACTTTCAAAACTACGGCAATTTGTCTCCTCAGTTCCCAAACACTTACAGAGTATTGTTAAAAGAAGAGGTGTTGCAACACACTGGTAAACATGCCCCTGTCGCAACTTTTTTGAAATGTGTTGCTGGCATCAAATTCAAAATGGGCATGTATTTTTCAAAAAACAATAACATTTCTCTGTTTCAACATTTGATAAGTTGTCTTTGTACTATTTTCAATTAAATACAGGGATATATGATTTGCACATCCTTGCATTCTGTTTTTATTTGCATTTTACACCGCGTCCCAACTTTTTTGGAAACGGGTTTGTATATAAATTTTGTGTAGATTTGTGCACTCCATTTCTAAATATGATCTAGCATCATATTTAGAAATGCATCAGCCCTATCACTCAGTAAAATTGTGAGATTTTGCCTAATTATGAAATTCGCAAAAAAATGTGATTCTGAATCTTAATGAACGCTCCCCAGTATTTCCTGAGTTTGGAAAGCTCACATCTGGGAGGCGGGTCAGAGTGCCAGGCTTCCAAGAATATCTATAAAAGGTCATTTGTACCAAGTGCAATTTGCATTTTCAATGTCTAGTCAGAATTTACTTGTGGTTCTTCCCCCGTGATCATGGAAATCTGTTGTGATGATGTTGTGCTCGTGTTGAATATGAATAACATTGATATTTTGTCTGCCAACTTTTAACATTGATAATGCTTTTAGAAAAATAGGGATGTAACACTTATCAAATATGAAACCATATTTGCATGACTGTTTTGTACTTCGTATGATTTACTTTATGACCCTTATGTTTTTCATGCGGTGAAGTGAAATACATACCTCCACACTACGTGGACAATAACGTTGTTCTAATCCAATAAAATATACGAGTTGCCATGTTAATTCCAGGGAATGCATGTGGTCTTTAATATATATCTTTCATACCAGTTCGTTTTTGCTCTATTCTTACTATTCAGGAAACGTTTTGAGCATGTAATTTATATCTGGAAAAAAAGCTCTAAAACAGGGTCAAAGCTGAATGTCTTACTTGACAGATAAAACAATAGCCTAATTAAAGGTGAATGCGATAGTATGTCAAAATGTATATGTTCAAAACCCCTGGTCACTTAAACTTTGCCAAATCGTTTTTGATAGTAAAAATACCACAAGAAGGCTCTACTTGGTGTTGGTAAGAAGGTTATGGGCGGGTTGGAGGGTTGGGCTATGAGTTTGGAGAGTAGCATCCACACGGCCCGCCAGAGGTTCAAAGCTCTTTTTTATGATGTAACACGTGACGGAATCTAACCAAGATCTGATGATCGCGCACCCACAGATCTACCCGCGTGTGAAGAAGCGCAACAGGAGTTACGCGCGGGCAGTCTGTTGGCTACTCAACTGCCTCTCTATAGTTGGTATCGGGATGTTCTTTTGTTTTCGTCTATCCTTACTTGACATTTCCTCATTCTATAAAAGTTTGTAGCTTATTTTCTTCTTTTTTTAACAAAAATGGAGCGAAGGAAGCCGGGAAATCTAAATTGCTGCTGGAGCTTTCTTCTCGCTTACTTATGGTGTAGCTCCATTTACTGTTACAATTTAGACGTATCCCATCCCGTTAGTTTCAGTGGGCCAGATGGATCTTTATTTGGATATTCTGTATTGCTACACAAGAACAGGCAAAACACATGGTACGTGATTCATTTGATAGGATATTTTTACTTTATTCATGAACAGAAACTGAATAGCTTGATTAATTAAAGTAGTTGGTATTTACTCTCAAAGTGTGTGAAAACTGTTGAATAAAGAATCTGTTAACACAAATATATTTTGAACGCATTTTAAAGCCATTTTTAGTGTGCGTTTATGCGTGTTAACGTTGATATGTGTAAAATTGTAACTTCTGTAAATTGTTGGCGGATAACAATTTGCATGTTGTCTGTTATAGGTTATTAGTCGGAGCTCCAGTAGCGAATTCATCTATCAATTCATCTATTAGAAAACCAGGAGCAATTTTTAAGTGCAGCATTTCAGACAAGAGACTATGTCAGGAAATACCAACAGGTTTGTAAAATTAATCTGGGCGACACAAGGACTAACTGGAATTTAGTCACAAATGATGTGGTTTGGTTATCTGACCGACGTTGTTTGGGGTATTGGTTAACTAACATTTCCACGTATGTTTTTCATGTTTCATTTGAAGTTTCAAAAAGGCCTTACAACTTCCCAACCTATTTTTTTTTTTAATTTTCTGTTGTGTGGATGTCTGTCTGTATGAATCTGCGTGTGTTTATGTGGGTAATGATGCAGTTGTACACAGTTGTGGGAAGACTTGCGAAGCAGAGAGTGATAACCAGTGGCTTGGAGTCAGCCTGTCTAGGCAGCCCAGTGATGGCCATGTTTTGGTAAGTTAATCAATCATCCAATCATTCGGATTTATTTTTAAAAGCATTTTTGTACGTCAGTGGTTGTGACAACTGATGGCCATGTACAGTGTTGATGTGTAAGTAAGTACAGTTGGTGGTATGTAGATTAGTGCAAGCAGGTTCCACATGTTACTAGCCCTTCCCAATAGTCCGGTGATGGTTTGTTGATTTGTAACAGTAATGCGACTGGCCATACAGTATTTTTTTCTTCTGAGACTCTAATCCAATAATGTGATGGAAAACATCTCTAGCAGTCAACACCTTTTCATATTACTGGTGTTTTTACACAAGTGGTGGTCAAGTATTTCTAGATGAAGTCCAGGCTTTTACAGTTTAAAAAAAAAAAAAAACTTTTCTGAGAGTCAAATGCAACAGGCCTTGGCTGCAGATCCAACTGTTTAATAAGACTTGCTCTACTCTAAGTAGTTCTGTCCATGAATAGTCAGAAGCTGTTAATGTGTGTCTCCATCTGCGCATGTGTTTACTGTCTGTACACTCTTTATGTAGCTTGGAATTGCTTGCCCTGCCCCTCTTTTTTGTTCTGTACTGTATCTACTTTATAACATCCAATTCCTTCATGTTTCCTTCATGTCGAAGTGTGTAGAGTCTTAGAGACCATCCTTGTGAACATTACAAAAGTTCAAGCATCAACAAATACTTGATGTGGTGTCTGGTGATTGAATTCTATATAGCTGGTCTCATCAGACATCCTGGCACATGTTAGCCCTGTTTTAATATCACTAGATGGCAGTGATTATTTCCTGTAACAGTTTTCTCTTGACTGCATTCATTGGTTGATACTGAAACGTGTACTTACACTTTTCCTAATGTTCACAATTACAACCCAGAAAGAGACTGAAAATGATGTCCCATCATTCCCTGCCCGGTCTGTGGAGGAAAGCATAGCTAGCTTGACTTGCTCCCCTAGAAGACATGTCAAATGATTCACAATATTAAATAGATCAACATAATTATTATAAGTATAGTCTTTATTCTATAGTTGGTCAACATTATTTTGTAAAGTTGACTAGACAGTGTCTTTATGGTGCCCATTAGAAGTACCACAGACCTACATGGTTCGTGTGAAGCTGATTCCATTGTCGTTACAATCCTGATTTAATCTTCTTTTCATCCCACATCTGTCCTGCTGCTCGTTCCTCAGGCATGTGGACATCGTTGGAAGAATGTGTTCTATTCCAATAAAGAGAATCTGAACAAGTTGCCTCATGGCATCTGCTACAGATATGATGCTGACCTAAAACAGTCCATACAGCTGATCCCATGCTATAGAGGTATGATTTCTTATTTCTTTTGAGTGGATACCTGTAGAGATCACCAGAATTTAGTTTGATCTGTCTATTGAATTTGTGTAAAATTTAAGAACAAGTTTTGCAGTTATTTAATAAAAAAATGGAATCATACAGTGGATATAAAAAGTCTACACACCCCTGTTAAAATGCCAGGTTCTTGTGATGTAAAAGAATGAGACAAAGATAAATCATGTCAGAACTTTTTCCAC
>JACXGI010005468.1:0-46818 GCA_016801175.1 Esox masquinongy | reverse complement strand
CAGAGGGCTGGATGGTGGTGAAGGGTAGAGATGGACAGAGGGCTGGACAGGGGTGATAGTTTAATGTGAAGGGTAGAGATGACATGCCTCCAGTTCACTAGGTGCATGTGTGTTCTCTGTGTTGTGTAGGTGATGGTGGTTCTCCATACCCTCCTATCCCACTGCTGAAGCAGCAGTTCAGTATCTCTGAGCTGATGGCCAACAGGGAGAACAACCAAAACCACCCAGTGGGTCCCCAGGAGACGGGCCTCCAGGAACACACTGACCACAACTGTCTGTACTGCGTGGGAGCTACTGTACTGGGACACCACACCCAGCCTCAGATCAACAACACACACACGCGCACTGGTGAGAACTCACACACACACAGTATTCTGAGAACATTATATGTAGGGGTGCCACAACAGGCTTAGCCCATGCTACGTATTGCAGTTTTAGGGTCGCGGGTGCAGTAGTGGTGCGAGCAAAATCTTTACTGTCAACCGTTAGTTTCGCAAGAGATGCATCGCAAATCTAGAAAGAATATAAAATACCCGATGAGAGCACAATGTAAAATAAAATGTAGTAACGCACAACGTGGCTCAAACACCTTAGATGTCAACATGTTTCAGGTGTTAGCAGCTGCGTAGGCTACTTCCGTTAAGCACTGGCGACATATAGTTATTGTTTTATCAACAGCTTCTGTCCATCAGCGTTGTGGTCTACTGGAGAGCCAAAATGCTGCCAGAACGAAGCTGGATGATTCTACAATGTTAGTTTATCAATACCATCACTCGCCATTGTAGAACTAGCTGTTCCTCCTCGAGTTTGGCTCACAGAACGACTGTTGGAAAAGCGCAAACAATTAATATTATTTTGATTACGACGTGTGCAAATGTTGTCGTTTAAACAGAATAGCCTACTGTTTTTTTACGAGGCATTCAAGACAGCGTCGCTATTTCTATTTTTTTATATATATATTTTTTTTTATTTATTTACTCGGGTTCACGTGCAAACCGTAAAGAGGAATTTTCCCATCTCTCTCCTCACAGACTACATAGACTTTCCCTGGTCCAGTCAGACCAGCCATCGTCTGGAGATAATGCCTCAGTCCAAGTTCTCTGGTGTCTCTGGCTGCAGCGACGCTACTGTATCCCAGGAATCTGTCTGCAGCACACCCACTCCTGACATTGTGCTGGGTACGTCCAGCACACACCGCCTATGTACACTCTGTAAAACAGCGCTGTTCAGAGTCCTTGTTAGATTTAAGTGTGCGTGGGAGAAATTCTGATAATGGATAAATAAATCCCTGCTGAAAAGCTTTGAGCAACGCTGTTGTGGGACGTTTTCGTTCAGAACGTTATGAAGTGCTGCCAATTCTGGTGGAGAGGTCTGACTGCTCAGGCTGTGCTGGCCAGCTCTCTGACCGTCTGTTCTGTGCGTCAGGTGGCAAGGCGCTGTCTGAAGATGGGCCGGCCTGTCGGGTCCTGCTGAGGAAGGAGGTACTGCGACTTGTCATCAACCTCAGCTCTTCCGTAGGAACCAAGGGCCACGAGACGGGACTACTGACGTAAGACACGTTCAGAACAACCTCTCTCTGTGTTAAATGATGCCTGCCTGGACTAACCCGGTCCCCCCTGTCTCTAGGATAAAAGAGAAGTTCCCCTATGCATTCGATGACATCTGTTTGTACTCTGAGGTGTCTCACCTGCTGGCCCACTCCATGTTCCGCCTGCCTTCTCGACGATTCATACAGGAACTCTTCCAGGACGTACACTTCATACCGGTAAGGTCCTCTTTGACCTCCCCACTCCTAGCCTCTCTCTTCAGGGTCGTCCTGTATACCTCTGACGTTAGGTCATTGTAGGATCGTAACGTCACCGGTACGATTATGCCTCTTTTCCACTATGTCAAACACTGACGTTTCACCCCAAAGTCCAAACTATGCTGTGTTTCCATTGACAAGGACCGGTCGGGCAGTAGGCCGTGGTCGAGTGGCCCGGCTCTCACTTGGTGCCAAGCCGCCGACTTTAGGACTTAGAGTGGAGTTTTATGAGTTGACGCGTTACGTGCGGTGAAAACACTGCATTTTGTGCAATTCAAATAGCGATGTGTATCATTTGCTTAGTCTTAGGCTTCTCGTGATGGGTTTCATCCGATCTAACAAACAGATCCCTGTCAATAAAGAAAATAAAGCAACAGTATAGGGAAGCAAAGACTCGTACCGGCAAGAGTTGGAACGACCAAAGGTGGTACGATGCCATTGACTTAATAGAAGTACAGCGCAGTGAGACTCCGTTTAATAAACAAACTGAGCATGGCATTTTTTATTTTACTACCAGAACAATGTCGCCTTTTATTTTTCATAAACGGAAAGCCAAATCACATTGATAGTTTACGCTTCCCTCCCCATCTGAGCCCCTCCTTAAGTCACTGGTACTAAATGTATAGTCGAAACAGGAAAGTCTAGACCTCATTGGGATAAATCACCGGTGTAGCCCTGGTACCGGGGTAAAGCACCAGTGGAAATGCGGCATTAGATGGTTCTATTGTAGGAGTTCTACCGTTCTATGATTAAGATGTGGATGAACAGTACGTGGTACTGTATGTTGATTGTCAGAGGGGAGACATACTCCTTTGCCCTTCCACTTCATTATCCATAATTACAACATGTAACCTCTGACCTCTCCTCAGATGTACGAAGAAGCAGAAGCGATCCTGTTGAAGCCTCCGAAGCCTGTCAGGGTGGATATAGACCCTCCTGCAGAGTCCTGATGGGCCTCGTTCCTGTCTCTCCCCGCCGTTTAGACAAACTGATTGCCCCCCCCCCCCCAGCCCTCACATTACATTTTAGACAGCGACAGAATGAGAAACTGGAGGGATGGAGACAATGACAGAGCTTAGGACAGAGGGAGCATGAATGAGAGAAGATCATGGATGTTAAAAATAGAGTAAAGGGGTATTCTCCGTCAAGTCGCTTCAGAAAGATGTCTGTGAAGAAATGAAACATGACACGCCTAGTCCTGTTTCAGCCTGTGGCCGACAGGGGGAGCACATTTACCAAATATGTTTTTGCCGACGCACAAGCCTGAGCAAGGGACAGCAAAGCGGACTGACTCATCACGGACCTGAACACGAGCTGGATGAATAATGACTGAGACTTCAAACTTTTGCATTCGATGCATGCCGATTATGAAATGACAAGGGCACGTTCATTCCATCGCAGTTAGTGCTGGGCCCCTCTTCTCTGAATGGAAACACTACAGAAGGTTCTGGTAGCTTCCCTCAGTCATGCCCTCCGTGGACATTATGGGTGGCTGTGCTGTGATCCGACGACTGTATCACATCCAACCGCTTCTGATCAAAAGACTCATTCTGATTTAAACAAGTTTTATTTTTATTTTTTTCATTTATTTCTACAGAGCCTGTCTGACAATCAAACATCAGTAGTGTTGTTATTATTATTTAACGGTCACTCTCTTCTACAATCTGGACCCAGTGAACGTATTTGCTGTGGCTTGCTGTCCGTCACCCCGACTGTAGTCTTCTGTCTCTGCATCTCTGGCCCTGGCTGGAAGGACCCTGACAATGGAAACAAGCCAGGTTGTCTTTTTGGAGCTTGTCAAATACTGCCATGAAATACACTGGTACATACTGTGTACTGTTGTTATGGCTGTCCTACCTGTTAAGAAAAGGGGCTACAGCACCTCTTTCCAAACCCTACCTCTGTGCTTCGCTCTCACTGCATGTGCTAACAGCATGTCAAAACCGTACTATTACATAATCATCGTCACTTTGTTTCTGGAAATAGTTCATTTAGTTTCATTGTCTTAAATCATAATAGGTTGTCGTCACTTGTTTGCAAACTGGGAAAAGTAGTTGTCCCAAAATTTCACAATGCAATATCGCTGTCTATAATTGGCTGAGTTGAGGCCAGGGTGATAATTTATGGATTGGCGTGAGGTTTCCATGGGAACAGGTTACTGTTTCTACTGGTTAAGTTTTGCTATTTTGCTGCTACACAAGTGGAGTCATAGTGATGATTTATAAATCGGCTGAGTGATGTCAGATCTATTTATTATATATCTGTACCATAGCAGAGTGAGAGGAGAGAAGAAAAATAAGTTATTTATATTTTTTCCTTGAGACTGTATTATAATTTAAAATTTTGTTTTGTTGTTGCCTAAATCGTGGTTTTCCTTGTATAATGTGTACAGTGTGTTTTGGGGTATTGCTGACCTAAAAAAAACAATCCTTTCAAAGGGATAAATTGTTAATAAAAAACAAAAATCATTAACTGCCCAAACAGAGTTCTTTCTTGTTTCTAATAGCCCAGGGGCCTGAACACCAGAACCAAAAATACTTGCAAAACACTAAATACAGCAGAACACCTATGTAGGAGATTCAGCAGGAATAATTATCAGATAACAGATCGTTATTTCATTTTATATTTAGATCTTGCGGACCTTTGTTCCTTGAAATCAGTGTAGTCATTTGTTCACTAATGTCGCAATGATTTAATATTAGATTTTGGATGTATCTGAATGACAGAAATCTGCACAATTAGAGAACATTGGTGACAAATCTCTCTCCTATTTCACAGTGTTACTGTTTTGTGATTGATTTATGTGAAGTCTGTTGATTTCTTCCAAATGTAGATATTCTTGCTACAAACCTAGACGGTTCACTCAATTGCTGTTTATGTACGTACATAATTTAGGGGATCATGTTACCATCTATGTTTTCTATAACCAAAAAGATTGTTTTTACAGCTGTTGAAAACTGGTGGACAAAAACAAGTTAAAAGTCATTGGGGGAACATCTTTCATACAAAATGGTTTTCAATGAAGAGATACAACTGATTCAATCACTATTGAAAATATTGCCATTTTATTAGAATAATATGAACGTATTAAAGAAGTTATTGGTTATTTCAATAATCATTAAATAATTTGAAAATATTTTATACCAAAAGTAAACTACACTTTGTGCGAAGGTCCGGCCCATGTCACCCAACCCCTCGGCGGTCTCTGGGCCACTTTGTTTTCTTTGGGCCGGTATGAAATGTTTTCAGATTGGTTGTTAAGTGAAATCTCCACAGACCTGGGGCACTGAGCCGGGCAAAACGAACTGACCCCATCTCTCAGTCACATTCCATCTGTGTCAGTGTTGTCACTTCCACTGCTGTTGTCCAGGTTACATGGTGTGCTTTCCTTGCATGTGGTCTTTGACCTCTTAAGGGCACATTTCCTGTTGTAGAATAATTAAATCATTATGACCTTTGAGTAACACAAGCCACATAGAAACAAGTCATCCAATCAGTGCCATTTCTAACCCATAACAAAGCATAGCAAAATACTAAATTTTAGACAAATGTCCTGACATGGAGTTCTCTAAAAGACAAACATGCCAACCTTTGATAGTAGAAGTTACACTTCAATCTGGCCTGAGATATTACCCATTGAAACTTTGTCACTGGTCGTCTATAGATTTTCATTTACTTGTAGTCTCCTCATACTCTAGACACAGTAGCTACAATCCCCCTAAACCATCTTGGACTAGCTAATACAAATGTGGTTTTGTTCCATAAGGGAAGAGCAAACGTCAATTATTGTTTAAGTAGTCTTGTAAACATTAGAGGCAGCATTCTACACAGAGCCCCTTTAGATACATTTAATCAGTGTAGTAGTTTGTTCACTAATGTTGCCATTATTTAATATCAGGTAAGTGGATGTATATCTGAAAACATTCAATGACAAGATTATGCAAAATTAGAGAGAATTGTAGAAGGTGGTGACCAATATTCAGTCTTGTGACTAAACAATTGGGTAGAACTATCAGTGACTTTATTCTAATATTTCTAACCCATAGCAAGGCATAGGAAGGTTACGCATTTGGAGACAATTATATGGATACTGCATTTAACAAAAATGTCCTGACGTGGAGTTCTACAAAAGACAGACTTGCCAACCTTTGGTAGTAGAAGTTACACCTCGATCTGGGCTTGCTGCTGCCTCGAAACTCATCCTCTGATAGAACTCTTTCCTGTCACAAGGAGCAAAGCAAAACAGAAAACATAGTAACCATCAATTTTAAGTGGTCCCGGATCAGACAGTCGTGAGGACCCCTTGAGAGGTGTAACGACTAAAGCTACTTACCAATGAGACATTGTCCTCTCTGGACACCCCTGGACACAACGAGTTGTCTTGCACAGCAACGCTCACATCATCTCCCGACGTCTGACTTTGCAGTTCTGCACTACTCCCTGTTGTAAATATTTTCTTTTAAATGAGGCTAACGGCAAAAAAATGCTGGAAGTTCCAAAAGCATGGTCAAATTACATGTCAAGTAAGCTTTTGATTAGCATTATTGTAAGAAGTATGACTTTTCCCATTGTTGTGTGGTTTCTGGGTAATCATTATTTGTCACTGTTCATAGAATTCTTGCCTTTGGTTAATTTATCAATGCAGTCCTCTTCGCTGGTCTGGCTTTTCTGTGGCAGAAAACACACAAAACCGAACACTCAAACCAGCAGGTTGCAGAGACAGGAAATTCATTGTTAAAAGGTCAAGGGGTTAAAACAGATAAAAATGGTGGAACTCATTCTCACATAGTTTGGGGAACAGGTGTTTCTGCGAAGCCTGGCCTGTAAAGCCATAACTTCTCCCTCAGTCCGGAACAATTGGACCTGCAGCTCATCACAGTGCTCGCCCAGCTCCCGGATCTGTTTCCGGTATTGGTCTTTCTCCTGGAGGCTCCGGGAGTTCTCCTGATGGTACTCTTCACGAGAGGCAATGGCCTACCACAACAAGAATAGACAGACAAAACAAAAACGTCGCTTTTCTTTGCTGTAGTAGTTTACAGAAACAGCAGCTGTGCCAATGAGCCCCTGATCACAGCCACACCGATATTGTGTGGTTTTTGGGGTAAAACAAAAATAAGCAGCAAGGGTCAAATCCCAACCTCCACTCAAATGTGCCATACGTCAGACTGGTACTGTTCTACTGGCATAAATACATGGAAAAATGATAAGAAGAAATCTGCACAAAATGTTTTAAGTTAATGTTTCAAGTATTATTTTCTATCCCATTTAAACTTTGCCGATCCAGCTAGCAGTTTGCAATACTCCTCATACTCCCTTTAGACACTTGCGGTTCTATACCCCACATGCTAACCCTAACCCTAGCCCTAGCCCTGGACGAGATAATACTAGGCTGGTTTCGTTCGGTAAGAGAAGTGGGTCAAGTTGTGTTAATTTTTAAATTCAGTCTTGTAAATATTACAAGCACGATTCTACACAGTGCCCCTTTAAATCTAATGTTCACCCACACGTTAATGTCATCGGGGTCACATTTTCACTTTGTCATGAATAAAAGTTATTTTAGGGTACACTGAAAGGGGAAGTTAGGAACCGCCAACAAGATAGTAAACTCCTAGTCAAACAGTCCCAGATTCACCTATGTTCACCTTGTCTCTCTCCCTGATAATCTCATCCATTTGTTTAAGGATTTCCTCCATTCGCTCACGATACATTTTGGCATCTTTCTTCAACGTCGTGCATTTCAACTCAAGAACCTCCTTCGCCTCAAAGTACTGCAAGAAGAAATAAATTCTCTATATTAAAATGGGAACAACAGATTTTGCAACATAATGAAGATACAGCTTGCGCAATTTACCCTCACACAGATAGCTATTCCAATAATAAGGAACAAGCTTGGACAGAAAAGCACACAATTTGTGTTTATGAATGATTTGTTTCTTCTGCACCTGTGTTGAAAGAGCAGTTGAATTTGTAGCAATGTGACATTTTAAAATTAATTGTTGTGTACTATTTCATTTCCATTCAAGTACCAACACTTTAGCAAAATTTAGATGTTGTTCCATTTGGGAAACAATCCATTGTAATTTATTGTCCGTCCTCTCTATTTACTGACCAGGACAGAGTTTTGCGGAGAGTTAATTAAACAGAGAGGACAAAGGAGTTAGCTTAATCAATTGATAAAAAGCAGTTGAGGTCTGACTGCCGAGAGATTTTACACGCAGTCCGTTTGCATTTGATAAGTGTGCATAACTACAAGTCTTGTCTGTAACTGATCCTAGGCAGGTCCTGGTGTCTACCTGGTTACACAGTGCCTCAGCATCGTGCAGATCCCTGCGTAAACTGTAGGTCATGTTGACCAGCTCCTGATACTGAGGGTTTGACAGCGGTTTCTTGCTCTCCCAAATCGGAGTACTCGGCTTCGTCTGATCCAGGGGGCCTGGAAAGGAAACCTGCCGGAACATAGAAATGACTGTAATCCTCATCACATTATTCTGTGAATATATGACTTTTTTTCCACGTAATTGTGCCAAAAAACCTGGGAGAAAAATGTTTGTTCATGTTGTCTTTTCAGCACAGTTCCAGAAAGCTATAATGAATGCTTAATCTAGACTTGCATCATACAACTCTGCTCAGTCAACATGACTTGATCCGTAAGTTACAAAAGGGCACAATGTTTCCTCTAAACACCTACATGTACGTTATTTGAACCAACACTATTGTCTGTTATTTCAATGTGACCCATTCATGTCACTGCAAAATCAAACATTTGCTAAGAAAGTATCACTGAAACTGAATGAGATCAACCCATACATGAATAAAACATGTTAAAAAATAAATTGACGGGGGGGACATTATAGGCTACATGTGAAATGTGACACATTTGCCAAATAAACTATTTTTCATGCATTCTGAAACAAATGACATACATTTTGAAATGTATTCTGAATACATGCATTTTCATTTTCCAAAAATCTACCTGATCGGAGGTCTCCAGCTCCTGGATGCGTGCTGTGAGAAGATCGTTTTCTCTCTGCAACTTCCAGATCATGTCCTGACTAGGTCTCTGCTCAATGGCATTCTTCAGGTTCACAGTTCGCTTGCGTTGGATTTTTGAGTCACTCTCTGCGTTCATCAGGCTGTGCTTCAGTTTCTCGATCTGATGAGAGATGAGGATTCCATTAAAACTCTTCCTGTTGTTGCAATTCACTGTGCTGTTCTATGAAATATGTCTCACCATCTCCAACTACAGACGTTTCTCTACATGAACTAATAGTGAATGCTTTTGTCATATGAATTCTCTGCCAAAGACTAGGACATAAGGGAAGTAGGACATCATCTAACAGCGCCTCTCAGTAAGATTAATAGTAGACAATCTACATACCTTCCCTGTACAGCCGGGTTTAGCTCTTAGATGTCGAGGCTAGTCCATAGTAAACACAAGCACTGGTGCACAGCTATGGCTTCCACAAGCTCCTCTGATAGGAAAGTCTTTAGCAAATCAAATAATCAGTACACTAGGATTTAAAAAAAAATCTATTTACTGCAAGTGGCTCTGATCCTAATAAGTTCCGGAACATTAAAATACATGGAAAATAAAAAATCAATCATCTCAGATACCTACGGCACTCAGATATGAGAACATTATCTGTAGTGACAAAGCCGAAGTTGCCACGCCAACTCTGGGTGTCAGCACCCCTGTCAGCACTGCCCTAACTCCCTGTAGAGTTCTCCCTCAGAGAGCCCACCTTTGCTCGTGTAGTGGTGAGTGAGGAATGGAAACCGTTGCTTAGTCTGGACCCTTCAAAATTAGCTGGGATCAATGATCTGGACTTTTCTGCTGAGGATTTAGAGGTGGCCATGCATTTATCTCAGCATCCCTAAAGGCCCTAAACAAAATAAAAATCTGTAGTTTTGCAGCAGTTTTAATCGATTTGGCTAAAGCCTTTGACTCTGTTACCATTACATCCACATTAAAATGTGATTTTTTTTCTCAGAGTTCAATTCTTGGGCCAATGCTTTTCTCTGTGTATATTACTGACTTTATGCTTGTTGCTGGTAACTCCCTCATCCACCGCCGTGTCGATGACACTTTTTTGTATAGAACTGGCCCCTAAGTGAATATTGTGTTCTCCATCCTAAAACATAGCTTAACATCCAGCATGCCTTCTTTGATCTTCATCTACTCCTTAATACCAAAAAAATATGTTTATGCTGATTAATCAGTCTCTCTGCTTGCCATCCAAATAGAGTATGTCAACACCAACAAAACTGTATACACACATCAATTTGAAGTTAAATACAGAATTGGTTTGTAGTTCCACAAGGCATCCTTAACCCAAACTGCCAAGTAAACAGTACTAATTATTGTCCTGCCAATCCTCGACTATGGTGACAGCCTATATGATTGCTGCTAAAATGTACCTAAAAAAATTAGATGTCACTCACCACAACACCATTTGCTTTGTCATCAGCACACTATTCATCACCGTGATCTTTAGACTTCATTTAATTGGCCCTCGCTACATACATAACGCCAGACTGGTATCAATTTAATTAAAAATGCCTTCTAGGTAAATGCCCCCCTCTATCTTTGCTCAACTCATTCCTCAACAACTTCTATTCCAATAGTAACCTGCACTCCAGTAGATATCTCAGTCTGGTCCGAAGCCTTCATGTCCTTTGGTCTACATTAATTTCAGTTTAAAGCCGCCAGTGACCAGAACGAATTGCAAAATAACCTTAAACGCTTTCATCACACTTCACTCCTAAAATAAACCAAACCAGCTGAATCCGCCAAACCCCTCTGTGTATGTGTCTCACCGTATTTGGTGTCATTTGATGCCCATTGTAAATAGTCTTCTTTGTAGTGTTTATTTAAACTAAATTTTTTAAGATTGTTCCTATGTTTCTGTGTGTTGTAATCTTGTAGTTAGATGTTAGTCATGCACCAGGAGAGGAGAGCTGAGTTGCCTCCTGTTGTCCTCTCCTGGCGCAAGGCCTTGGTTCTGTCTGGGAGCAACCACAGCACTGGGTACCCCATCCCTTACCCACAGGAGCCTGGCAGTCAGGCAGCCAACAACGATCCTTCCACCCCCGTGGCCCTTGGACAATGATTGGCTGACAGGGGCCAGACATCTGCTCATCCTGGAGACTTTGTAGGTCACACATAAAAGGCTTGTGCAAGCAATGGAACAGGAAGCAGCAATATGTCGTCTGTCCTGCCCAACATCCGGACATATCGGTTTGGTTGGTGAGTGTGCGCGTGTACAGATTGAGTTGTGTGACACACACATGATGTCCTTTTTAGTTGTTTTTAGTTGTTAATATATATGCTATGTTGTACAGGTGGCAACACATAGAATACAGTCCTTCTATTATTATCGCCAACACAGTACCTCACTGTGGTATCAGCTTTCAGTTATCTATTGTACATTTGTTGCCTTGCATGTCTCCCTTCAAAACCACCTTCCTGACAACTGTCTTCACAAACATCTCCATCTGTGTGTGTGTGTGTGTCTGCACATTAACAGCTGGTTGAGCCAGAGTTCTAGTCAAACACCTAGAGGCTCTGTTTCAGTTTGGGATTTTCTCAGAACCCCTCTCTCTCTCACCTCCAGTTGCAGGTCTCGGTTGGCCATAAGGGCGCTGTTCTTGTCTTCACTCAGCTTGGTCACACTGTGCATCAGGCTGTAGTTCTCGTCCTTCAGGTGGCGCGCCTCCTCACAGAGCCGGTCCCTCTCCTCTCTCATGTGCTGCACGCGCTCCTGCTGCTTCTTCAGCTCCCTCTCCCGGACCTGCTGCTGCCGGACGGCGCCCTCCTGTGCCGCTGCGGCCGCAGCCGCCTCCTGCCTGCGCCGGCGTTCCTCCTGCAGGGCCTTCTGGAGGCGCGTGACCTCACTCATCAAGAATTGAGTCAGTCCTGACTCCCCCGCCGTGTCTGGGATTTCAGAGGGAGGACAGAATGTTGCGTTATGTCCAAATCCATTGTCACAGACATCGGCCCGTTAAAAGGACCCAAGCAGAAACATTCGTCGCCCATAGCTATCCAAATAACACGTGAAAGCTTGGACAACAACAGTGCCTACAGAAAGACGGTTGATAGCTACTCACCAACCAGTATAGAGAAGACCCTGGCAGGTTCTTTGCCAGTGATTTTGCGATACAACTGAGGATAGTCAAGCTCCAGGCTCTCAAGGAAGGCCACATAGCCTTTCAGTCCAGTTCTCTGAAGAATATCCAATAGTGCACCTGTGAAGATGACTCAAGGTTTCAGAACTGGACAGGTATTCCGTTGGATCAGTAACGCCACTGTCACACTTTGAAGTGATCAGTCGATCGCTTGGCTGCTGGCTTAATTATACAGAGGACAGTGCCTTACCCACTTTGCGTCGGCGGACAACCAGACTAGGGTCATTGAATATCAGCTCCTCGTCCTCACTGCTGATCACCTTGCACTGGCGTAGGTACGGCGTGATCTGCGATGGTTCGATGGCCTTTATCAGCAACATCCTATATTCTTCCAACTGAACCCAGCACTCCTCATCCTCCAGATCAGACACATTCTGACTGTCAGTCATGATTATCAGAGTCCATGCAGGTTTAATAGCTTCTTCACTAAGGGCTGATCGGCAGGGAGTGAACTCTAGATTGTAAAGTGACTCCAAAAGTGGAACTGATTTTGAAGCGGAACTGGTGTTTTATGACAAAAGATTTAAGTTCCTATTTGTTGGATTCATTTCAGTTTTTGTATTTCCTACATTTCGCAAGGCCACAGCCATACAAAACATTGTGCTCAAATAAAAATAACCAATGACGTATATAGTGACGGTGTAACAGTGACCTAACTAGCAAATGATTTCCCTTGTACTAATCCAACACACAGTAACAGTGAATGGTGGTGGTCCTCAGTTGTTATTCATGCTTTTGAGTAATGACTAAAGCAATGACTAATTTCATATATCTTCTTTGTAAATAATACGTTTTACATCACAGGAAGAATATTTGCCAACAATATTTTGGAACTGACCACTGTACACAATATCATTTTGATAATATTCTTAATTAGGGTTCTAAGTTTTTCCAGAAATCCTGTTTGGAGAACGTTTCCTTTTTCTGAAAACCTTCAACCAGAATTACCTGGATTTCTAGAAGTGCCTGTGGATTTTGGGAGAGTTTCATCACTCATGACACGGCAGAATCCTAAGTTTTAAAGCTAACTAATCAGTTTTCAAATATGTTATTGATCACATAGTGGCAGTATATCGTTTAGTTTAAACGATTGCAGAAGTGTAAAAAAGATAAGAACAAAGAAAAACAAAGAACCCTAGTCAGATAAGGCCACTCTCACTTCTTCCTCAAAACTCCTAAAACCCAACTGATTTATAAACAGGAATCATAAAACTGACAGAATACAATTTCTCCAGAGAACATTAATGACATTCTATGTTTGAAGCTATAATTTTTTGCATCCTGGCCCCAAAAAAAAAAAGAACTTGTACAAAAGCACAAAGAGGTTTGCTTATTTAATTAAACTTCAAATTACACCATGTATTAATGTCACATTAATTGACCTTTAGATGGCCTGCAAAAAAACCTGACTAACGTGCTGTGCAGATCCACCCAAAACAAATGTATTTTTATTAAGTAGAATGATTTATAACATAAATGAGTACAGGTGAACACAAGTCTCTTTGTACAATGTAAAAACAATTAAATAGAATTATGAACAAAACAAAAACATACAAACCATTTGAACTGCTTTATTCCTCTGTGCTCCAGTATACTGTATTATTAGGGAATGCCATAGAATACAGCTGTTTACAGATATGTTCTTGAGTTCCAATAACATTGTTTTCAATGACAATGGCATAACAATAAAATTTGTATTTTAAAGGTCTCACAGAAATCTGTCTTGACCTGTAAGCCACACCTCAATCCAAACCAATAACATTTTCCTCTGTGTCCGTGTTGAGGTGGTGGCACTTATTCCTGGTGTTGATTCCAGAGAAGGCGGCGGCCGGAGCTCCTGTTCCATCAGTGCTAAGCAGAGGGGCCTGAGAAAAGAACAGAACAACTCAACATTTCAGTGACAGAAGACAGCAGGGCAGCGTACCAAGGCAGGTCAACAAGCATATGAAGGAGTAGGGGTTTAAGACTGAACTCACCTGGAGTGCTGTTGGCTGATCATGCACAGTATTCTGCTGCTCTGAATGGTTACTGAGGGGTTCCTCCTCCACATCACTGGAGTCCAGGGAGGCTGACTCTTTGACTGTATCTATGGTAGCCAGAAGAGCAGGCATGGTGAAACAAGACAAGAAGCGAGCCTTGAGGAGCAGGTAGCCCGGGTTATGACTAAAGCGCTCTGCCACAATACTCCGCACCACCGCCACCTGCTCCTCCTCTTCCAGATTCTCCTTCTCCTCTGGGGACAGAACCAGCTTAGCACTAACTGCCAACACCGTTTTACATTTCAAGAGACCTGATAGGGTAGTCAGGTTACTGACAAAGGGGGGTAGGTAGGGCAGAGTGACCTTCAAACCCGGAAGTGAAACTCCATTATTGCCACTCGACCACTTCCTAACTTGGGCCGGGTCCTCCATGAACATAAGATGGGGATCGAACTGAATCGGTTCTGGTTTTTTGCAGGGTTGTGGGGCATGTGTAGCAGAGTTAAGCGGCACGATTCTGAGGGCACGGTGAGAGACAGAAGCTGAGAGGGAACCTGGAGGGACTTTGAGAACTACAGCCTGTGAAGGGCCAGACTGTGGTTGGAGTGGATCCGACATGGCTGTGTTCACGGGCACAGAGAGAACAGGTGACACGGCATTGAGCTGGGGACCAGTGGTTGCCACAGTCCGCAGGCCTGGGTTGGTCATTCTCAAACTGTTCAGTGGGCCGGTCATTCTTGGAGCAGCGCCGCTTATGAAGGTAGTGGTGGTTACAGATGGTGGAGCGTTCAGTGTTAAAGAACCTTGCTGTTTCATGATTACAGGCTGCGCATAAACAGCTGTTGGTCCACTCTGAGGTGTCATCTGGACACTAATGCCACTGATTGACACAAGTCCATTGGGGGTCAGAACCCAGGCGTTTTGTGTAGTGGACAGAACCATGTTAGAAGGCTGGCTCATCAGGGTCATTTTGGGAGGACTCTGCGTACGAGCTCTCTTGCATTTGGGAGACTCTTTCACTGCCTTTTTTGTAGCAGGATCATTGGCCTCCTTCAGAGCCTGGGCTTTTTCAGTAGGTAGGCGATTACGTTTCTTTGTTGAAGGACTTTCACTGGCCACTCCATTAACCTTGTCTATTGAAGAAAAGGATTCGACAGAAGCAATGAGTACTGGTCGGCTGAGTGTAGAGGGTACAGGCTGTCCGGGGGTAGAGGGTACAGGCTCTCCGGGGGTAGAGGGTACAGGCTGGCCGGGCGTGGAGGGTACAGGCTGGCCGGGCGTGGAGGGTACAGGCTGGCCGGGCGTGGAGGGTACAGGGTGTCCGGGCGTGGAGGGTACAGGGTGTCCGGGCGTGGAGGGTACAGGGTGTCCGGGCGTGGAGGGTACAGGGTGTCCGGGTGTAGACATTTGTTTTTGTCTGGAAGTTGGAGTGGAGGGAACCACAGGATGTGGGGTGGACAGTACTACAGGCTGTGCCACGACCAATGTCTGAGGGATCATCACAAGTTGACTTTTCTGTTGGTGGAAGCCGTGCTGCCGCCTGATCTCCTGCTCCTTTTCCTTCTGGCGCAGCATACCGGCAACCGTTTTGAGGTTATATTGTTGCTTTTGTTTATTCAAAGCTAGAATAAATAAATAAATGTCATATGTTAAAATAACATTGGATTTGAAATGAAATACTGATTAAGAGGTTAAAGTGCAGAATGTCAGCTTTAATTGAGGGAAATGTTATCATAAACATAAACCATGTAATAATGACAGCCATTTCTATACACACCCCCCATTTTACGGGACTAAAAGTAATTGAAAAAATTAACATAGTCTTAAATTAAGCTGTCATATTTAGCACTTGGTTGCACATCTTTTGCATGTGAAGATTGCCTGAAATCTGCAAACCAAAGACATCTCCAGGGTAACTTCCCTGGTAATGCACGGCCCGGGCAATACTAACGCAATCTTCAGTTCCTGTTGTGTTTCTGGGGGTTTTGACTTATGCTCAAGATTCAGGTTGGGTGATTGACAAAGTCAATGACATAACACTCCCTCCACCATATTTCACAGATGAGTTAGTACTACCAGTTCCTTTTTATCTCTGCAATCTCCTCTTGCCATCACTCTGGTCCATGTTCATATTTGTCTCATCTGTCCACTCTACAAGACCTTCATGGTAGTTAGGTCCAGAAATAATTGGACACTGACACAAGTTTTGTTATTTTGTCTGTTTACCAAAATACAGCTCTGGAAAACATTAAGAGCACCTTTCCTTTTCAAAAAAGTTGAAAAGGAAAGGTGCAGTGGTCTCATAATTTTTTCCGTAGCTGTATATTCAAGTTACAGCTAAATAATTAATGTGGGCTTAAAGTGCAGTCTCTCAGCTTCAATTTGAGGGTATTCACATCCAAATTGGAGGAAGGGTTTAGGAATTACTGCTCTTTAATATGTAGCCCCCTCTTTTTCAAGGGACCAAAAGAATTGGACAATTGACTCAAAAGCTGTTTCATGGACAGGTGTGGGCTATTCCTTCATTATTTCTTCATCAATTAAGAAGGTAAAAGGTCTGGAGTTGATTACAGGTGGGGCATTCGCATTTGAAAGCTGTTGCTGTGAACCCAGAACATGCGATCAAAGGAGCTCTCAATGCAAATGAAACAGGCCATCCAAAATAAAGAAATCCATCATAGTGATAGCAGGAGCATTAGGAGCAGCCAAATCAACAGTTTGCTACATTCAGAGAAAAAAAGAACGCACTGGTGAGCTCTGCAACACAAAAAGGACTGGAAGTCCACGGAAGACAACAGTGGTGGATGATCGTAGGATCCTTTCCATGGTAAAGAAAAACCCCTTCACAACATCCAGCCAAGTGAAGAACACTCTCCAGGAGGTAGACAAATCATTATCAAAGTCTACCATAAAGAGAAGACTTCACAAGAGCAAATAGAGAGGGTTCACCACAAGGTGCAAACCATTCATAAGTCTCAAGAATAGAAAGGCCAAATTAGACTTTGCCAAAAAACATTCTAAAAAAGCCAGCCCAGTTCTGGAGCAGCATTTATTTGGACAGATGGAACTAAGCTCATCCTGCACCATAGTGATGGGAAGAAAAAAGTAGGGAGAAGGCTTAGAACAGCTCATGATCCGAAGCATACCACATCATCTGTCAAACATGGTGGAGGCAGTGTGATGGCATGGGCATGCATGGCTTCCAATGGCACTGGGTCACTAGTGTTTATTGATGATGTGACAGAAGATAGAAGCCGGATGAATTCTGAAGTGTATAGGGATATATTGTCTGCTCAGATTCAGCCAAATTCAGCAAAGTTGATTAGACGGCGCTTCACTTTACAGATGACCCAAAACATACTGCGGAAGCAACCCAGGAGTTTTTTAAGGCAAAGAAGTGGAATATTCTGCAATGGCCGAGTCAATCACCTGATGTCAACCCGATCGAGCATGCATTTCACTTGCTGAAGATAAAATGTAAGGCAGAAAGACCCACAAACAACAACTGAAGACAGCTGCAGTAAAGGCCTGGCAAGCCATCACAAAGGAGGAAACCCAGCATTTGGTGATGTCCATGCATTCCAGACTTCAAGCAGTCATTGCCTGCAAAGGATCCTTGACAAAGTATTAAAAATGAACGTTTTATTTATGATTGTGTTAATTTCTCCAATTACATTTAAGCCCCTGAAATAAGGGGACCATGTATGAAAATGGTTGCAATTCCTAAATGTTTCAAATTATATTTTTGTTCAACCCCTTGAATTAAAGCTGAAAGTCTGGACTTGGTGGTTTCATTTCAAATCCATTGTGATGGCGTACAGAGCCAAAATTTTGAAAATTGTGTCAGTGTCAAAATACTTCCGGACATAACTGTAGGTCACATTTCATGATAACCTCTCAACCATGGTTAGTTATTTTAAACTGAATTCCCATATAATAAGAGGGTCATAAATTAATGTCTGCCACTGCACAGAATATGAAGAAAATTTGATGAAAATACTTTGCAGAGAACAATATCTGATTTTGGTGATAGGGTGATTTTAAGGGGTGATAAAAGCAATATTCAAAGTAATTTACAAATACACTGATATACGTTACCCAGTTTTGGTTCCCAATATTTGCATTCCATTGCCTGAAAAAGATACATTGACACAATAGTCACAATAGGCTCTGTTCAAGTTTGTAATAAGTAGCAATTCTGTAAAGTTGTAAAGTATATGAAGTTTGTTTATGGCATTGTAAATTATACTTACTTGCTCATTACGCATTTTAATGATCTGCTTACAGCCTTCTGCATCTACACGGAGAATCTGTTTAAGACCATAAGGATATAAAATTGGTAGTGCAGAACAGATTAGTCATACAATTGGTTTTAGCTGGTATTTCTGATGTTAGCATGTATTGTGTAACATAGCCAGTCATATGGCCAGACATGTCAATAAAGAAAATGTTTGTAAAACATTTGTCTATCTGAATTCAAATACAGACCTATATATTTGCTTGGACCTAGAGGGTTACCTGTAAAACCTGACTAACATAATTGTGATTATTTAATTAAAACAAGTATTTGTGAATACATTTCCTACCTGCAGAAATAACAAGAACACAGGTGTATTGGTAAGTCCAATTCTCTCTGCTCTCTCTCGCACCATGTCGGCTTCAGAAACAAGATAGCGTAGGATCAAGTCAACAATTCTGTGTTTAGCTCTTATAATAAAAACAACGACTTACTATTGTACTACAGAAGAGAAAAGGTGTGACATGTTTCCTTATGAAATACTTATGAAGTACCTTCTCTAATCTTTTTCGAAGGCAGTGGTGGGGGGATCAACACATTGCCCACCCAGGGAACCACCGCTAACTGAAGGGCATAGTTGAAAGTGGTGTAGTGTTCGCTGTTAGCAGAACTGTTATTCTGCCTCGAGGGACTGTGGGGCTTAGCCTGGTCATCACTCACAGATCCAGTTTTCTGCAGAGAAACACATGAGCCAGACAGTCAAGGACTCATCACAGGCTTTAAAAGAACCATTCTGTATTGACACAGTTCACTGGTGCCATAGATTGAGCTAGACACAACATACAACAAAAGCAATTGAAACAATACATTCACTGATGTATTCTAACAATTCAAACATTAGTAATTTTCACTCCATCTAAACCAACAAAATAATAAAAACGTATTGCTAATCCTCAAGCAGGATTTGAACCTTGGTGTCCCAACGGCAGTGACTACTGTGCCATTCAAGGGCCCCCAATTGTTAGTATTTTTCACTGTCATCTGGCAACTTACATGTTTTGCCATATTGGTTTTCTTCCACTGGATGAGATTTCTTACTTCTCCGTAGCACACCTTGAGCATGGCCAGGTCACTGTTGTAATCCTTTGAAAGGAACACATACACAAATGTCACATGCTGCTTTACTTATGCCTAGGGCCAGGAGTTCTGGGAATTTTGCCAGCTCCTAATTGTGCCACAAAGCAGGATACATTGGTTAACCAGAAATCTACAGTACCTTACACATTTTGGAATAATAATCATTTTTCCCTACATATAAAGAAAAACAACTTAGAGTTTTTTTTTAATCAATGTTTAATCGATGTTTAAAATAGAAATAGTATTTTATTAGTATATATGTAATGACAAGATGGTAGGAAGGAGAGGCTGAGGGAACAGTAATGTGGAGGAAGAGAGGCACAGTTGGCCCTGTCTCCAACCCGGCCACCAGGGGACGTGTGGTCTGGTGTCATGACCGTGCACCACTAATCGGCTTGTTTTACTGATACCGTTTGGTGATCCATACCAAAAACTTGGAGCAGAATTACAATAATTGCATTATATTTAGGTTGACAGAGGCATGTCTAGGGCTGGCGCTGGAGATCTGCATAAAGTAGTGCAGTAAAGTCACATTCTGGTACCTTCTTTGCCAGGATACGTGGGTTTTCTCCAATGATAGTGGCAACAGGCTTGCCAAAGCGGTCCAAGATGGTGGAGCGGACTCCCAAGAACTGGCGTGCCGGCAGGCTGTCCGTCGCTGCCTGCTCCTGCTCAGCTGGGGACCCGTCCCCGCTAGGCCGTTGGACCATCATGGTCCTCAACTTCCCAGGCCCTTCAAACATCTTGTCTGGCATGGGAATCCACTGCTCCATGTCAGGTTGGTGGTAGTCTCCAATAATGTCGCTCTCCTTCTCAGACCCATAGAGTTCAGGGAATATCTGATTCTCCTCATTGTCACTGTCCATGAACTCCATGTTGACGTCCTCCTCCTCATCAGAGCTTGAATCCAATTCGTCTAAACTCGCAGCCTTTCGTGGCATAGGTCTTCTCCTTCTGACCCGCCGGGGTCGACAACGCTGTTGACAAAAAAACAAGAGGAGTTCGTCGCATGTTGGTGTTGTGTCACAGTTTGAGTTGAGAAGAACAGAGGCTACGTTGTCAGCACTCACCTTGTATCCGGTCATTTTCCTCCACTGATTAAGGACCTGACTATCAATTCTGTTGGGAATCTCAGCAGCTATCTTAGACCATTTGTCTATGGAAAGGATCAAACAGCATTATCATCATAGTGACATCAGTGAAGCATTTTTTTGTTTGGCTCTATACTCAGTTTGAATTAGAAATCAAAGTGAGGTTAAGACAGGAAAAGATGGGGAAAGATGGAGAAAGCATCTACTGAAAGGGCGTCGGCGAACTTGAACCCAGACCACAGGTATTTTTGGCATAAGTCTGATCTTCAGCAAATAAAAAAGGCATATTCAATTAAATATGGAAATTGATGTTACCAGTTAAGAACATTCCACTATCTGACCCCTAAAGAACCTTGGGTTCTTTAGGTGATTCTGATTGTAGTTGCTATGGCAGTATTTGTGGGGTCATTATCTTGAATTTGAAGCAACCACCATATTACCCCCGCCACAACAATTCACAGATTAGGTGGTATGAGCTCCTTTTCTTTTATAGAAATTTTACCTGGCAATCCTATTTTTGAGGCTACCTAGTGTTGTGCAGTGTAGCCTCTGTAGTTCTGCTGGGTTTTGCTAGATTGTGTAAAATACATTTATAATACATAATGTCTTATTTAATGTTCAGTAACACTAAGGTCCTGTTGACAGACATCCATAGCAGACTCTAGCCTAGAAGTCCAGAATTAAAACTAGACAGACAAATTATGTTAAAATCTATACTTCAACCTCCCATCCAACAAAAAAAAAGTCCCAATAATAAAAAGTCCCATTAATAAAGCACTATCTAAGGCGCTTTCTATAACAGTTCCTACATCCATATTTTTCCACCAGTCTTCTGAGCAGTGCCTTTTCCTCCTCGTCAAAAGGCCCTTTCTTCACGTTCCCAATCAGGACATCCAAATACCTACAGAATTAGATGTTTGTCATTGTCAGTTGGTTCCAAAATGTTTTCTAAAGTTTGAGCTAACTAAAATCAGGGAGCTGGTCAGTGAATGTCGTAAGAGCCTGATCAGTGAATGTCGTGAGAGCCTGGTCAGAGTTAGTCCTCACCTGTCCCTACATTGGCCATCATTTCTACTGGGCACTTCCTGACGGATCTTCCACCAGTTCCCCACCCCGTATTTAGCCACTGCTTTAAGTAGCATCTGCAATGACGACAATAAAAACATTTTTTTAAACTGAGCACAACTTCTGTCAAATAACTATACATAAGGAGATCTCCCAAGATAATGTCAAAATTCCTCCTGCCCATACCTCATCTTCTTGTTTAGACCAGTAGCCTTTCTTGAGGGTGGGGTCTAAAACTTGAGTCCATCGATACATCAGCTGGCATGAATCTCGGCCCTCCATGAAATAGGAAACTGGAGTACAACAGAAACCATGGATTACGCGAGTGAATTTGGACTGAATGGGGTGTAACGGTATGCAAAACTCACTGTTCGGTATGTACTGAAATATTAAGTCGCGGTTTGGTACGATTTTGGTACAGTGGAAAAAGACGTGCAAAACAAAAAATTTATTTTAATTCATTGTGAAGTTATAAACTTTGCCCATTGACAAGTTTCAAGCTTCAAGGTTTATTTGTCAAATGCACCGAACAACACAGGGTCATCCTGCACAGTGACATTCTGGTGACATGGCACCTGACAAACTGCGTAGTGAGAGTTAAGAAGGAGAGTATATAAATAAAAATATAGCTAGACAGAAAATAATAATAAAATAAAGCAACAATATACACAACACTGTACACTAGCAGCAGTTTTAGAATGATAGCATTTTGCAATTACTCACCGGTCAGAAAGCGGTTCCGCACCAGGAAGGTCCCCTGGTGCGGAGTATTTTCAAAAGTCATCTAGGTTGACCACAGTTGAACACTGCATTCAACCTAGCCGACTCTTAAAAATACTTGGTCAAACTAGACGTTCGTAAAAAATGTGTGGTCCCTCTCTATGTCTACACCACATTTTAAGCAATTTTACTGTAGCATACTGGAGAAATTCACATTTAAATGTATAATGTATCTCTATGGCAACTTGAATGCTGCTACACTGAATTTCTCCAAATTGCTACAGCAAAGTTACTCTATATGTGGTTTACATATAAAGGAGATCTTCCTTAACAGATTTTATGTGGATTCATGAACTAATTATGGTAATTGAGCCTGTAATGTAGCAATAAGTGTGACATCATCCACGTCTCGAAAAGAGATGCACTATACCTTAAAATGATTAAAATGATTTATCTTTGTCTCATTCTTTTACATCACAAAAACCTGGCATTTTAACAGGGGTGTGTAGACTTTTTATATCCACTGTATGTCTTGTGACTAGCTGCCGTTACAGTTTCTTACAGTAAGAGAATTTTGCTCCCTATGGCGTACTTATGCTATATATATCATCCAGGTAAAATGCGCGTTCACAAAATAAGCCAAGGAGGAAAGCCTGGCTCGCAGAAGGCAATTGGCTGGAACGGGATTGCTGGAACAGAATTGTCTGGAAAGTAGCGGCAGGCTCCAAAAATTATAAATTAACATTTCACTGGCACTGAACTGTCTGTGTTACTAAACAACTCTTAGAGGGCCCCATCAGCTAACACAACATGTTTATAGGGGACAAAAACTTTAGTTTTTTTCCTGACCAAATCCTACCTAGTGCAACTTTAACTGGAAACAATATTCCCAAACGGGAGGCCTAAAGGATACGAATGCGGTCAACCTAACCGACTTGAGAATACTCAAACTAGCCATTCGTAATAAATAAAAGTAGGCTAATGCAATAGAACACCCAATAGGAAATTCATATTTCTTCTCAAACGAAGTCCGGATGAGATGTATAAACACTAAAACAAGTTCTTACTACATCGTACTTTCAGAAATGTTTAATGCATTAATGTATCTTGAAATACTATATATTCAACCGATAGAGCATGACACACGCATGTCTTGCGACTCAGACTGCTTTCCAGAGCGCTTTCACAAATATGGTATAGCCGCGCACACAATTTTTACAAACAGCTAGTTTGACCCAGTATTTTCATGAGTCGGCTAGGTTGACTGCAGTTGAACACAGCAGTCAACCTAGCCGACTCTTGAAAATACTGGGTCAAACTAGCCGTTCGTAAAAAAATGTGTTGTCCCCTCTGTGTACACCACATCAATATGCTACAGCAATTTTACTGTAGCATATTGGACAAATTCACATTTCAATATATAATACCTCTCTATGGTATCTTGAATGGTGCTACACTTAAAGCTACTGATTTATGGGAATTGAGGCTGTAATGTAGCTTTAAGTGTAACTGCATTCAAGTTGCCATAGAGATGCATTATACATTCCATTGTGAATTTCTCCAAAATGCTACAGTAAAATTGCTCTGCATGTGGTGTACACCTAGAGGAGACCTACCTTAACACAAGTCAATTTGAAGCATTAACTAATTATGGGAATTGAGGCTGTAATGTAGCTTTACATGTAACCGCATTCAAGTCACCATAGAGATGCATTATATATTCCATTGTGAATTTCTCCAAATTGTTACAGTAAAGTTACTCTATGTAGTGTATATGTAAAAGAGACCTTCCTTAACAGAATTCATGTGGATACATTAACTAGTTATGGGAATTTGGCTTGTAATGTAGCTTTAAGTGTGATAGCATCCATGTCTTCATAGAGTTGCATTAGACCTTTCAATGTAAATTTCTCAAAAATGCTACAGTAAAACTTGTCTATATGTGGTGTACAAATAGAGGGGACCTACCTTAACTCAAATCAAGTGGAATCATTAATTATGGGAATTGAGCCTGTAATGTAGCTTTAAGTGTGACAGCATCTCCATAGAGATGCTCTATACTATTATACTCCATGCTATATTTAAATGCGAATTTCAACCGTAAAAATTCTCTGTATGTGGTGTACGTATAAAGGAGACTTTCCTTAACCGAAATCAAGTGGATTCATTAAGTAATAACAATAATTGTGCCTGCAATGTAGCTTTACCGTAAATGTAGGAGCATTAACATCTCCATAGAGATTCATTATATATCTAAATGCTAATTTCTCCAGAGTCGGCTACCTGTAGGTTGACTGCAGTTGGATACGGGAGAGTCCTCAAGCTCTGGGTAGTCGTTTGTATACGCCATATTTATTTATGAGGCTTCATTACATGTTCTAAGCTACTTCAGTTGCTAAGTTACGGCTCCAAGATCCCTCTCCGGGGGGAAACTCTGAGTTTAGAATGTTAGCTTCGCACACAAAAAAGTAACCTGTGTGGTTAAAACTAGACTATATTAATTCGGATCACAACGCGTACCGAACCGAACGCCCTGTACCAAATGGTACGGTACGGATACATGTACCGTTACACCCCTACAATCTACTGATGTCTGTTGTTGAACAAGCACTTTTTTGCGATGCAAATCAGTGTAGTTCAGCGGTGGAACATACTGAAGCCTCACGAAGATAAGGACCTCAGCCGGGATCAACTATAACAAATGCAATCGGTGTGCACCACAATTACAGATTAGGAGGAGTTTACACTGAATTCATTTTGCACATACAACTTTTCAGAGCAACTTCAGTGTTTCTCCCAATAGGCCCCAGTGGGTGTCGAACACACAGTCATGGCACCATGCTCTGCCGACGGGGCCAGACCAGACATTTAGACTGGCTGCCAGGGACTTACTCTGAGTGTACGGGATGTAGTTCCCAATACGCATCTTCTCCACCAGCTCTCTAAGGATCTCGTCCTCCTCGCTGTTCCAAGCACTCCTCCTGAAATCAGAGCAGATGTAGCGCTGGTACGTCTGGAGACACATGAAGGCTGTCCTGTTGGTCTGTGTGAAAGGGGAGGGGTAACAGTGAATAGAACAAAATGGGATGTGTTAGACATTGGGGGAATGTACTGCACATATCTCTTAGGAACCAAACTGCACAAATCAGGACAGGATATGTCAACCCATTTCGGATCCCATTAATGTCAACTCCTACCCCAAGTTCATGAGCGATCTGATCCCAGTTTCGGTGCCCATGTTTCTGAGCAACTTTCTTCAGCATCTGAATTTCATTTTCTTTCCAACTGGCTTTGTTAATGGAAGGATGCAGGTAGTTTTGCCAGAAGCTTTTTATGTCATCAGCTTCACGAATGCCTTCAAACTGTATAAGAATAAGATTATAGCATTATTAGTTTGCCTTTGTATAGGAAAACAAACATGAAAGAGGGCTGTTGACGTTACTAAACCCACATCAATGTTGGAAATCTTTTGCCAGTCGTGGTCGTCATGGCGGTCACCCAACAGCTCATTCTCCTTCAGGGCACTGCAAGGTAAAACCAACAACTGGGTGAAATTGAACGTCCTAATGTAAAGTAAGAACATAAACACAAAGCAGACATGTCTGACAAGATAACCTGTCTCATAATGTAGTTAATAGTACGTGTGTAACGGTACATGTATCCGTACCGTTCGGTACAGGACGTTCGGTTCAGTATGCTCGGTTCGGTACGCGTTGTGATCCGAATGAATATAGTCTAGTTTTAACCACACAGGTTACTTTTTTTTGTGCAAAACTAACATTCTAAACTCAGAGTTTCCCCCCGCAGACTGATCTTGGAGCTGTAACTTAGCAACTGAAGTAGCCTACCGCATGTAATGAAGCCTCATAAATAAATATGGTGCACACAAACAACTAGCCAGAGCTTGAGGACCCTCCCGTATCCTACTGCAGTCAACCTACAGGTAGCCGACTCTTGAAAATACTCGGTCAAACTAGCCGTTTGTAAAAATTGTGTGCGCAGCTATTCCGTAATATTCGTGAAAAGACTTGGAGAAATTAGCATTTAAATATATAATGAATCTCTATGGAGATGTTAATGCTCCTACGCTTACAATAAAGCAACATTGCAGGCACAATTATTATTATTACTTAATGAATCCAATTGATTTCTTTTAAGGAAACTCTCCTTTATACGTACACCACATAGAGAATTCTTACGGTAGCATTTTTGAGAAATTCACATTTAAATATAGCATAGAATATAACAGTATAGTGTATCTCTATGGAGATGTGCATGCTGACACACTTAAAGCTGCATTACAGCCTCAATTCCCATAACTAGTTCATGTATCCACATGAATTATGTTAAGGAAGGTCTCCTTTATATATACACCACATATAGAGTAACTTTACTGTAGCAATTTGGAGAAATTCACAATGGAATGTATAATGCATCTCTATGGCAACTTGAATGCAGTTACACTTAAAGCTACATTACAGCCTCAATTCCCATAAATCAGTAGCTTTAAGTGTAGCACCATTCAAGATGCCAAAGAGAGGTATTATATATTTAAATGTGAATTTCTCCAATATGCTACAGTAAAATTGCTCGAGATGTGGTGTACACAGAGGGGACCACACATTTTTTTTTTTACAAACGGCTAGTTTGACCCAGTATTTTCAAGATTCGGCTAGGTTGACCGCAGTGTTCAACTGCAGTCAACCTAGCCGACTCTTAAAAATACTGGGTCAAACTAGCCGTTTGTAAAAATTGAGTGCGCGGCTTTACCATGATATTTGTGAAAGCGCTCTGAAAAGCAGTCTGAGTCACAAGACATACTGTGGATATAAAAAGTCTGCACACCCCTGGTAAAATGCCAGGTTTTTTTTCAGAATAAATTAAAATAATATCTCCTTATGAAATTCTTAAAATTGGGGAGGGACAAATCTTAACTGTAAGGTTTTTATTTTTCATTTTTCCGCCTCAAAGATTTCAGTTTGTTTTTCAATTGAATTGTTCACGTTATAGGTCACATTAAATGTGGAAAAGGTTCTGACATGATTTATCTTTGTCTCATTCTTTTACATCACAAGAACCTGGTATTTTAACAGGGGTGTGTAGACTTTTTATATCCACTGTACATGTGTCATGCTCTATCGGTTGAATATATAGTATTTCAAGATACATTAATGCATTAAACATTTCTGAAGGTACGATGTAGTAAGAACTTGTTTTAGTGTTTATACATCTGATCCGGACTTCTTTTGAGAAGAAATATGAATTTCCTATTGGGGGTTCTATTGCATTAGCCTACTTTTATTTATTACGAACGTCTAGTTTGACCGAGTATTCTCAAGTTGGCTTGGTTGACCGCATTCGTATCCTTCAGGTCTCCCGTTTGGGAATATTGTTTCCAGTTAAAGCTGCACTAGGTACAATTTGTTCAGGAAAAAAACAAAAGATTTGTCCCCTATAAACATGTTGTGTAAGCTGATGGGGCCCTCTAAGAGTTGTTTAGTAACACAGACAGTTCAGTGCCAGTGAAATGTTAATTTATAATTTTTGGAGCCTGCCGCTACTTTCCAGACAATTCTGTTCCAGCAATCCTGGTCCAGCCAATTGCCTTCTGCGAGCCAGGCTTTCCTCCTTGGCTTATTTTGTGAACGCGCATTTTACCTGGATGATATTTATAGCATAAGTACGCCATAGGGAGCAAAATTCTCTTACTGTAAGAAACTATAATGGCAGCGAGAGACCAGGATGACAAACTGCCAATTCGTCCCTTGTCTACTACAGCATACACTACAAAACTGCGAAGAAGCAAAAGAAGACAAAGAAGACTTAGACTAGCTCTCTATAGCTATCAACCAGGAACCTTAAGCTAACGTTAGCAAGGCTAAGAATAATGTCAAACTGAGTTCGCGCTTTTTTTGGAACAGGTAATTCTATTTTTCATCTTATTTTTCTGAACTTCATTCTCTATCAGGCATTGGTGCGGAACCACTTTCTGACCGGTGAGTAATTGCAAAATGCTGTAATTGTTTTTTACTGAAAAAAATCCTACCTAGTGCATACTTTAACTACAGTGGCAATGGGCAAAGTTTATAACTTTGTAATAAATAAAAAGAAATGTTATGTTTTGTTATGTATTTTTCCACTGTAACAAAATCGTATTGAACCGTGACTTAAAATTTTCGGTACATACTGAACCATGCCTTTTGCGTACCATTACACCCCTAGTTTATAGGCTAGATAGCTTTTTTTATATTGAAAATAGTTATGATGGTTATTACCTGATGTTCTCAATTTCTTTCTCTATTTCAGTGATTTGTTTGCGCAGAATTTGCCTTTCCATGTTTTCAGCTTTGGTCATTTTCTGTGTAAGGTATTCCACTCTGAGACAAAAAAAAACATGCAGTTTTTCAGTTCAGTCTACATCAATTTTCCATGTAAAAAAAATCCAAAGTTCTGGGACACTTTAAAAAGCACAGGAGAAAATAACACATTAAAATTTAAAATCTACTTAATAGGATAATGTACAGTTGAATAAAAATATACTATTGCAAGGCATTCTTCAGAGGAAAACAATCACACTTACTTAGACAACTTGGGCTGTATCATGCGTTTCATGCTGTCTTTGACTACAGCATTTATCAGCAGAGTCTTCTGCCATCCTTCCCCTGAAAAGGAAAGAAAATCACTATTTATAAAGTCACCAAGATAACACAGCACTCTACCACTGTGGTGGATGTCGCTCTGGATAAGTGTTAGCTAAATTACTAAAATGTTAACGTGAAATGTGACATCACATAACAAGGATGTAGGGAGTCGAAAGTATTAAGTTATTAGACTCACATCTTTTCATTTTAACATCGTCAAGGCGTCTGATCCTTTTAGTCATGATGTCCTTGGCTTCTGGATTAGCAGGTGGGCCCTGTTGGGATTGGACAATCATGGCGATATCGTGAATCAAATCCATAAATCATATTAAACGGAATTTTCAAACTCATCCCTACCAGACATGTGACTTTATCTTTAAAATAGGGCTTCAAAAAGTTTCCCAAGAAAAGCTTCAGTGTGGGTTGTCCAGATGTGGTAGCTTGGGGAGTTCCTGTGCTGGAGAGCCGAGTCATAATCTCATTCTGAAGGGCCAGACAGACATAATTACATAACATGGACATGCACAGCTGAGCAAATTTGGACTAATTTAACAGATTCCAGAGATGCAATTGGGCTTTATTTGTTGGCCTCTTACTTGTTGCTGTCGATTGTCATTTAACAGTCGCTCCAGCTCCTCTAATTTCTCTTTCAACACTTCCTGATAAACCAGGTTCATTTGCAGACAGGTCTCAGTGTTCTGTGGCAGGTCCAGCTCCCCAACACTGTCCTCATCGCTCTACCGGACATGGACAGCAAGCCATGTTAGAGTAACATTACTTAACACACCGTATTATATACGTGGCAGATGCTGCCAAAATGAAGGTTCCCAAGGAAACATTATGATATACAATGTTAATATCTTAGTAAGAGTAGAGCAGAGGGCGAGAGGGGAGGCGAGGGCGGGGGCTAGGGCAGAGGCCAGAGCGGAGAATCCATGAATCCACACATGCTCAGATGTTTGACTTTTTACAGTCTGAAAGAGAGTTCAGATCCGGAGTCTCTCTGCATAGTCATCATGTGATAAGCTCAAAAGAGGAGTGTTGGAATAGTAAAGATCAGTACTCACAGATTCTATTGCACCTCCTTGGTCATCCTCATCTGTTTCAACATATTTTAAGAGGTTACGCACATGTTGTAGAAATATATGCAAGCAGGTAAACATAAATCCATGAAAAAATGCAGAACCTGCTGAAAGAACACCAGACAAGGGCAACGGCCACATAACTGATTTTCTGTATTACACATACCTGGGCCAAGAGTGCGCTCCAACTCTTCAATCTCTTTTTGTATTCGTTGCCGCTCTGCCTCCAAGTTCTCAGAAGGACCCTAAAAGAGCAGGTTAACTTCTCAATTCACTTGAAATAAGTAATGATCCCAACACGTTACCATTCATGTCACTAAGTCTTACCAAATTTTCTGGTTGAGACCCATTGTCATCAGATCCATCCTCTGAGAAGAGTGAGAAACCAAAATATAGATTTAGGAACGATGGAAACACAGCCAAGGAATTGTAGAAACTACACTGAAGTCTAGGGATAGACCAGGGGGCAATGTCTCTTCTTCATATAAGCCTACAGTACCAATAATTTATTAACCAACATCACAATTGTATTCCTTGCTACGTGTGATGCAAAAAGTTGAGACAACTGTTTCTCTTCAACCTGACAACCCTAGCTGAATATTGTTCTGATACCCACCAGAAACACAGCTGTCTGAAGATAACTCAATTGAGTTGGTTTCGGAACCAAGGGTGCGCTCGAGCGCCGAAATCTGGCGTTCGATTTTCTCCCTCTTTGCAAGAAGATCATCGGAGGACATACTGAATGATGCACCTTTTAAAAAAATAATGGTAAAAAATTATAACCCAGGCTAATGACTGGCTAATAACACGTTATGTTAATCAGAGCAAAACAAGAGAGTGTAGTTAACATTCACAGGAAGCTGACAGCTAGGGTGCTGAGGGGGACGGTGCCCCACGTGCGATCAAATATATTTACAGATAACAAACAACACTAACTCTAAAATGCAAAAGTTAAATCGCTCCACTTCAGTCGATTAGGATGGTCTAACTTAGCAAGCCATGCAGTCTTGCCCAGGAGCAGCATCTGAAAAATCCCTGACGCTACTGACCAAGTCTGTCATCCAAGTAGAAACGCTAACAGACGTATTTTTATGATATAGCAACAATGCGGAAATAACTAACCAACAGCAGTAAATGGAAAGCTGACTAGCAAATAACTCGTAATTAAAGTGTCACGCATGCTAACTTGCCGACTGGCTATATTACTTGATATCTTAACGCGCTGCAGACAACACGATGAAGCTAGAATATTAGCATATCCCCCAGCATGCAATTCAAGAAATACAAGCAGGATATTTGTATTATTATTTGTATACTGGAATGTATTAACTACTTAGATATTGATTTAACGCACTTTACCTTTCAAATCATGTTTCTCTGGTTAAAACAATCACATTTAGCTCGGCAATCATCAAATACATGAAAAACCCACAATGCAACACCAGAGCCACACGTTGAACATATTGATATGTTGGACGTCACAGCGATAGAGATGGATAGAGGTCTCAACGGTGTATCCGTCCAACGTAGGTGTTTTGAAATATATTAGCATGAGGCAGTGTGGTTACTTTCATCAAACTTACGAAGTAGCTTTTTAGCACCGAGCCAGAAGACTACGTTTCCATAGTGAAGGGTTGTAGGATGGTCATTCTTACAAGGCTAACTTTGTTAGATAACACAAAAATACCAAAGGATAGCCCCGTACCAATTGTAAAATATGTCAAGCATCTCTGATATCATGGGAGTGCTTTGCTTCCTCTGGTCTTGGCTCAACCACATTATTAACTTTACCCAATAACCTAGATAATTCATCAAGACAACAACCCCAAGCACACACTAAATTCGAAAAAAAGTTAACCACTTTTAGGTAACCTGACTTAAAGCCCAATGAAAATGTGGAGTACAGCATCCATATTAGGAACATTATCATTCCTGCCCAGAAAGAACGGAGTTTCTGGGGAGGAATGATAATGTTCCTAATATGGATGCTGTAGTATGGCTTTATTTCAACAACCGGGCAGTCCATAACCGCCAACGAAGGATATTGAGGATCTGGAAGAATTCGGTATGAGGAACGGTCAGTGGTGTTAGATCGTCCTAATTTATTTTAAAGGCTCAGTGCTGTTATACTTAAAGGCTAAGTATTGAAAGATAATTTTAAAAAGTTCAATTTTGACCCCTACTGAGTATTACCTGTTGAGCAATTGTATTACTTGTATTATCTGTGAGCAATTGTATTACTATATACATTTTTATCTCAGCACTTATTCCAGTTCATATTTGGCACAAATTAGCACACATTCTCATCCAACACATGTTTATTAATCACAATCTTTAAGTCATATTTTCTCTATTAAATACAGATTTTCATCATTTTTCAAATGGCCTTTTAAATTGGTTCAAAACTAAACATTTTATGTACACTGCGTGCACAATTATTAGGCAAGTGAGTATTCTGATCGTATTATTATTTCTTTGCACATTTTCCAACTCCAAACCATATAAACTTGAATGCTCATTAGATTGAATCATTTTGAGGTGATATGTATTTGTGTAATGAGGGAGGGTGTGGCAACAGTGAATAACACCTTATATCAAGATGTGCATAATTATTAGGCAGCTTCATGACCTCAGGTAAAATGGGCCAAACAAAGAGATTTAACTGACACTGAAAAGTCATATATATTGCAAAATGCCTTTCAGATGGATGCAACACTCGAGAAATGGCTAAACTATTGAGGCGTGACCACCGGACACTCAAACGTTTTGTTGCGAATAGTCAACTGGGGTGCAAAAAATGCATAGAGAAGAAAAGATGTAAATTAACTGCAAAAGACTTGAGAATAATTAAACGTGAAGCTACCAGGAACCCATTATCATCCAGTGCCACCATATTCTAGAACTGCAACCTACCTGGAGTGTCCAGAAGTACAAGGTGTCAAGTGCTCAGAGACATGGCCAAGGTCAAGAAGGCTGAAAGAATACCACCACTGAATAATATTCACACGTTGAAGAGTATAGATTGAGCAAAGATATACCTGAAAACAGATTTTTCAAAGGTTTTATGGACAGACGAAATGAGAGTGACTCTTGATGGACCAGATGGATGGGCCTATGGCCATCACTAATGGACACAGGGCACCACTTGGAGTCAGGCGCCAGCAAGGTGGAGGGGTACTGGTATGGGCTGCTATCATTAAGGATGAGGTAGTTGGACCTTTTCAGGTTGAAGATGGACTGGAACTCAACTCCCATACCTACTGCCAGTTTCTGGAATATATCTTCTTCAAGCAGTGGTACAGGAAGAAGTCCTCAGCATTCAAGAAGGCCATGTTCTTTATGCAGGACAATGCTCCATCACATGCATACAAGTACTCCAGTGCTTAGCTAGCAAGCAAGAGCCTCAAAGATGCCCGAATAATGACCTACTTAAATCCTATTGAGAACTTGCGGACCCTTCTCAAACGTGAGATTTACAGTCAGGGAAGACAATACACCTCTTTGAACAGCATTTGGAAGACTATGGTTGCTGCTTCAGTGAAAGTTGATTGTGAACAGATGAAGAAACTGACAGACTGCATGGATGGAAGGCTCATGGCAGTTATTGAAAAGAAGGGTGGCTATATCGGTCACTGAATATTTTTGAAAGGCCAGAAATGTTATTTAATTTTCATTTTGTGTTATTTATTTGTTGCACTTATTCTAAAAATTGAGAATAAACAAGTGAGTTGGAGAAATTATTTTTGTAATTTAGTTGCCTAATAATTCTGCACTCTAATTGTTGCCTAATAATTGTGCCCACTTATGTATTCCCCTGAGAAAGATCAAAACTCATTTTTTCTTTGTTAAACATTCAAGTTTGAGGTTCAATGATATTTTGGATTGACTGAGAGCATTGTGTTTGTTCAACAATAAAATAAATCTTGAGGAATACGATTTGCCTAATAATTGTGCACGCAGTGTAGTACAAGTAAAAAACATGTGCAATCTTTGTTCATTTGTCACAAATTATTGCACCCACCACAACGTTACATTCTCTGATTGCTGTGTGAACCACCAACATTGTCTTCTAGGTCTTTGTTGGATGGTCCTAGATCTTTTAACAAATTTAAACTCCATCAGCCTTCATTGTGAATCTCAGATATGTTGTCAATGGACTGCAGAAGTTGAGATGCTAGACAAAGAGTCTCTGCTCCTGTGAGTAACTGCCTATGGACAAAATCAAATGAATAACTTGGTCAGAGCAAATACCACAATGTTTAATCATGAAATCACCTTTTGAAACAAAAAAGTAGTTAAAACATTGTTTGTTTGTGCTCTCTAAAATAATTGTAAAGACTAAGCATATAACAAATCTTGCATGTGCTTTTTTGTAAATTAATGAAAACTATTTATTAGTACTTGTATATAGATGACAGTATGAGAACCTACTTGATTGAAGTCTCTGCATTCTGTGCAGCTTTGTTAAGATACTCCGAGGCCACCTGCGCATTATGTTTCATTGTGTTCAGGGCAACGGTCTCTCCTGCTCGAAGTCTCTCATTTTCATACCGGTACCCCTCAACCTGACCCTGGAATATAGAGTGAATTACATTCCTCAATGAAATTCTACTAGAGCCCATCATTCAGTGACACAACATACACCAGTAAGAGTCAAACCTGTAATTGATGAAGCTCCTGTTTCAGTTTTGATACAATGTGTTCAGCCTTTACTGCTCGTTTCTGTTCAAGGGAAAAGGTCAAAATAATTACGTAATTAACACTACGTCACAACACATTAATCACATTAATTAACACAACACAACACATTAAGAATATTTTCCTATTTTAATTGTTGAATCTTTTTTTTAGAATTTTTTAGAAATATTATATTATTAAACTTCACATGCGTGGTGAACATAACTAGGTGCATACAGTCATTAACTGCAGGTTTTGCTCGACAGAGTGGACCATGGTCTCCAAAGCTTGAGCCTCCCTCTCCTCCTGTATTCTTCTTTTGTGCAACTCATCCGTAAGCTGTCGAATTCTACAGGCATTTGGGGAGACATGATGATTTTAAGGGTTAAACACTCTTTAAATTGCATTACACATATAGTGGACATTCTGAATGTGAAGACTGATATTGAAGCATTACCCGTATGCTATAACATAACCCGTCACACTGAAGGTACTCATCACACTCAAGCAGAAGACCATAATCATCCTGACCTTCTGTCCACCTACCTTTGATCATCATTCTCAGACTTCTGCACAAGATCTTTAATGTGCTTCCTGAGCTGTGCATTTTCTTCCCTCAGCTTCAAAGAAAAAGAAACAAAAATAACCAAAAGGAAGGACTTTGACCAAGCACACATGATATCTAGTGTGAAGAGATGTGAGGAGGGAGGGAGAGAGGATAACCTTCTGTTGATCCCTATTGCCCGTCTCAGTACTACTCTTCTTGGTCTTATAGGAGAGCTCAGCTATGGATGTCTCATCATCTCCCTCGTAGTTCACTGGGGCCCTCTTGGACTGGCTGGCCTCTGGTGAGAACTCCTTGTCCACCTGCCAAAGAGATGAGGAAGTGTCCTCCTCTTCCTCTGTGCACAGGGAGGACTGACCGGAGTATGTGCTGCTTTCTGCTGCTGCAGTGCCACACAGTCCAAACTCATGCGCCTCCTCAATGGCTGATGGCTGGTAACTCCCAGCCCACTCATCCTCTGTCTCGTTGTCCAGAGACTGAGGAAATGGTGTTGGGTCAATGTAAAAGTGACCCTGGAAGTCTTGATCAAAGCTCTTAGGGGTGGTATATTCCCCCTCACCCAGCAATGTGCTCCCATAGGCCTTCTGCAACCAAAGAAGCAGCGGTATGAGTTCATTCTCACACCAAAAAAGCATCCAGGTAATGAACTTGTAAAAATGTTTTCATGCTTTGTATGTGCTGTGATAATTATTAAAATGACCTAACACCTAATCCATACAGACTTACATTTGAAACAATTCATCTCTGGGACTGAATGTAAGACTAGTTTATTTAAACTGTTCAACACCTTTCGCGTTGAATAATTCCTCTCATCTGGATCGCCTTTAAGATCTGGGTACTTTTTTTTGCTGCGGATAAACTCTTTGAAGGAGAAGGGATTCATCTCGTCTCCATCTTCTTGGACCTCATCTATGAAATAAGACATACCGGTACATATTTGGATTAAAGTATTTTTCAAACTGGTAGGTTGTCATTAGAGAAGCATCAATACATGTTACCAAGAGACAAGCATTTGGATTTTATAATCTTTTTCTTGACACTTGAATTAAGAGATTTGGATAATATTAATGAATTACAAGGCGGCAACAGTTAACATGCCATCCCCCACAAATGATGCACAGCCACTCTAGGCCAATTAGTGTAATTTTTTTTATTTATTTAGTCAAAATCATGCCATTTCTGTCTTGAGATATTGCCTGTGTTGATGGGATTTATGTCCGAGTACGTGTGCCAAACTGTTTCACTCTGATCTATATCTATATATATATATATAGATAGATAGATCAGAGTGAAACATATATATACACACATCATATACAGTCCCCTAAAATTATTGGCACCTTTGATGAATATGAGGAAAAAAGGCTGTCTAAAATAAACAGCACAGTTAATTGGCTATATTGTTATTTTCCAACATGCGTAATATATTGTACTTCATGATGATTTAACCAAAAGAGAATCAACTAAGAGGACACCCTTGTTTTCTTTCTTTTATGAACCCTCCTCTTGAAAGGGAAACAACACTGAGCCCTTTCCAATATTTTTTTATAAGACTGGAGAACATATTGGAAAGCACCTTAGATCATTCCTCCATACAGAATAATTCCAGATCCTTCAGTCTGCACTTACGGACCACCCTCAATTCAGGCCAAATGTAATTTAAGTCTGGAGACTGAGATTGCCATTAGAAAATGTTGATTTTATTGTAAATAAACCATTCTGTGGAATGTGAGTGTGCTTTGGTTCACTGACTTGTTGACAACGTTAACAAGGGCCCCTGGACCAGAAGAAACCAAACAGCCCAATGGTATCCAAGATCCACCACAATAGGACTTTTATAGTAGATATTTGGTTCTTTTCTGCTTATGTATTACCAAAGAGCATCCAAAATGTAAACATGGAGTTTAATAAACAGAAGTGGCAGCCGGATTGCAACCTGTACTTAGGTCAGATGAAATCAAAAGAGCTCTTTAATATCAAGTAGCCCATGCTATGTCCATGGATGGGAACCATCAATGTCACCTGAATACTTTGTTACAGTACAACTGGGTCATTTAGCAATTAGCTTCGCTAGCTATCTTAGACTGCAAATCCATTGGATAGATTACTGTAAGGACAGAAGTACTGTAACAACTTACCATCTTCGATTATAAGAGTTTTTGCAGATGTTTTCTGCTTTGCCATATTGATGGTTAACCAGCCAATCTAACGGTATGAATGGTTGTTTGTTATCCTTACTGGCTAACGTTGCTAGCTAGCTAACTTCAAAGAAAGCTAGCTAGCTAGCTAACGTTGCTGAAAACCGAATCGTTACACTATGCATTGATTATTGACTCGTGAAATAGCCAATGTAGCTATTACGAATTATTTTATATAAGCAAAATTAAATACTAACGTTTTTAGATAAAAAAAATGACACTCCAGTTGCTATTCTTAAATCAGCTGTGTTTATCGATACATCACCAAACACTATCTAGTAGCAGCCTCCAGGCTCAAACGCTCCGCCTCCTCTTTCCAAACTGTGTGGTACAAACATTTCTCTAGTGAAACATTAAGATAAGCCATCATTTCAGGTTTTTTGAAAAATGTATATTTACTCTCGGGTTTGGTGTATTTCAGGTTTGGCTGTTATGAGCACACAATTCAAATAATTTTATAGTGATATATTCACTATTGCGGCCAAAATTAATTAACCCTTGCACTATATTTAAAAATATTTTTGTCATATGATAAAAACGAAATAGACAATTAAGAACCTTTTGGTTTCGACACATTATTATTGACGTCTGCAATACTGCAGAATGAATTGTTCTTACTGAAACAAACATGTATTATTGTTCGTAAAAATAAAATGTAATGGCAAAAAATCTTTGTCACTAACAGCTATTGGTAGCACATGCTATGGCAAAATTAGATTCTTGTAACAATCAGTAAACTTCCTGCACTTCTCTCATTTCATCTTTTGAAAGGGTGCCTTTGCCCAACTCCTGATTTTAGCTCTCACCTTAGATTTTCTTTGGGATTACATAAAATCTGGAATTGCTGGCCATCTCAGCAGACCAGCTATACATTCCTGAGGGCTTCTGATTTTTTGGGGGGCTTTGTCCTGCTGGAAGACCCACAATCTAGACATAGACTCAGTGTCTGGACACTAGTATTTCCATTTACCGTTGTCTTTTTTGCCATATTTGGACACATTGATATGTAATCTTCAATTCAACTACTCTTATTTACAACTGTGTCAAGTTAGAATGATTTCTTGCATGCATGGCCCACTTCAAGTCCCCTCACAGCATTTTGATAGGTTTGAGATGTGGGCTTTGACGCAACCATTCAATAACCCTTCATTTCTTTCTGAGCCATTCTTTTGTAACTTTGCTTCTATGTTATGGATCATTTTCCTGTTTCAAGCTCTACATTTGGCTCAGCTTTTGACAACAAACATCAGTTGTGTCTTGAGACCAAAGGCTTCTACCTCCCTAAGCTCCCATGTAGTCAAAGTTTGTGCAGTCTCTTTCTGACAATTGACTCATTCACTTTGACACTGATTGTTGCAAGAGAAGCCTGCAGATCCCCTGATGTTACCCTTGGGTTCATTAGAGACTGCAATGAGCATCTTTTGGTCAGTTGTCAAGCTGAATGTAGATGTATGTCGATTATAGCTCTATGTAGATTGTAGCTCTGTGCAGATTTCTAGTGTTGTTGTTTTCTTATTGTATTTCTATTATTATGATGTTTTCATTTGTTTTGATGTTTTAATTTGAGTATTTGTTTTTATGTTATTGTATTTTTATATATTTTTTATTTTATTTTTCTTTGTAAAGCACATTGAATTGCTTCGATGTATGAATTGTGCTATATAAATAAACTTGCTTGCTTGCTTGCTAGTGATCTGGAATTTTAGCTATTTGTAAATGATTTGTCGGACAGTGGAATTATGTATTTCGAATGGCTTGGAAATGGTTTTGTAACCTCACCCAGACTCATGAGCAAACATAATCCATAATCTTTCTTCTGAGGGCCTCGGATAGGTCTTTTGATCTTAACATAATGTTTAACCAAACACCTATATTGTCATGAATCCAGCATCTTGAGCCTGTTTTGCCAGTGTTTTGTTTTTGCTCTAGTCTGAAGTTCGTTTTTCCTGAGTTTTCCTGAACACATCCTGGCTGAGTCTCCAACCACTTACACCTGCTGCAATCTGCACACCTGGTCCTGCTTACCATTCCCTGCACCATTTAAGCCACGACCTGACATTCCCTGCCGGATCATTAGCGTAACCAGTATGTTTAGCTTTCGCAGCAAGCTGCAAGTTTTGGAAAGTCTTTTTGCTGTTTTTGTCTCTTTGCCTGTCGCTAATCTGCCGCCTGTTCCTCTGTCTACAGTTACTCACCTGGATTGTCACTCACACCTGCCTGGCTGTTTACTTCACTGCAGCACATTTGGATTAGCACAAAGACCTCCAGTCTTCCAGCCTCACTCCCTGCCGACCAACTGGACCTAATCGTCCTCCACATTCAAATTCCAAATAAATACTCACCTTGTATTTCATACTTACCTCGTCCTGGTCTGCTTTTGGGTTCCTGCACAAGACATATCGTGACATATATAGTTGAAACCAGACCAATTTTTTTTATATTTATGTAAGGCTGGACCCCACCCACCCCCCAAGTTATTTTCCACTAATTTTCTAATCAACTTTTTTGCCATTTTATGTAATGGTAAAGGTAAGGAAGTCATAACCTTCTGCATAAAATTGCATTTTATTGGCATAAATAATTTCAAAATATTTTTTGCTTATGACTTTTGAAACTGGGTAATTGTTATCAATGAATGTGATTGGAATTTGGCTCAAATATTCACATGTCCAAATATGATTTAAAAAAAGAAAAGGCAACTTTCCTAGGGTTGTACAAACTTTTTCACATGACTGTGTAAACGAAGGGTGAACGGTCCCAGAAATTGTGTTTTAGGGTTAATTAACGCAAATTATGCAAACAATGCTAACTTGTGTAAATATAGTTGATGAACCTGTAACCTGTAAGTTGGGATAGCTTAAACATCGGGATATTCTTGAAGGTTTTTTTCTTTAGAGATGAAAAATGTGATAGCACAGCAACAGAAGCTCTTGTGTGTTGTCACTATATCTCATCCCATGGATTTTTCCCATTGGGATTTTACCTTATGATTCTATGATAATAAGATACTGTGAAAGACGTAACACATTAATATTTAACAATTTTGTGGGGATGATTAAGTGGCCTTATAGTATAAGGGCAGAATTGGATTTGCAACCAGAACATAGGAGTTAACATTGTGTTCTTCACTGATTTGTAGACGCGGGCCACGTTGTTCAAGACATCATCAGTATGAGCCACATTCACCACATCCAGAGCCCTACCACTACACTGCCTGGCAAGCCAGTAGAGGGATGGTGTTATGCAGTTTATTTCCATCAACCTCTAAGAATGCGTGCACCTGAGCGGGACTTCTCCCTGGCAACAGTTTTGTGGTTGGGGTGGTTGGGACAGAGGGCTGGGGTGAGCCGAACGGGGTTATGCAGACTGGATCAAGTTCAGTGGGCGGGTCTTCGAGTGGGATGTCTCGTTTTCTAGGACTATCTTAACTTCTCAGTGGCTACGTCTTTAGTTGACGTAGCTTAGAAGGAAAATCAAATGTTTCCCATGAGTCTTTAGAGCTCCGATTGCCCCGGCAAATGTTCCATGTGTCATTACGAATTTGAAATCTTGGTAAGTCAGTGTAAACGTTTATTTAATTAGATGGTAATTCTCCTTAAAGTTTAGATGGTTGCACTATTAAGTTGCACATACTTAATCCAGCGAATAACCACATTTATTCAATCAATATTGCTAACCTGCTAAGGTTAGCTAGCCTACACGATAACTGCGGAAATAATAGTGTACTGTACCTAGGTCAGGACATTGATTATGTTTTGTCACGGGGATGTTAAGAGATTTCTGGGCTTCTTTATTATTTTTAAAAAAATAGCACGCAGGACAATTTTGTTAACTAGGCTTTAATAGCTAGCTAACTGTATGGAGAATGTTGAATAAACTACACAAATGTTAACGTTACAGGAGTTCACGGTGACTGACTATACATACAGTATTCTCTACAGTAGACACGGAAATGTATTAATCGTTCATTCATTTTTTTCAGCCATTTAACTGACGCTTTTATAGTTTTTTTTACTAAAGAAATAAGATTGTATCATTAATCCAGCCATAGGTATGGCGTGGGTCCCAGTCAATTTGATGATGGTATGAGGACATGATTGGAAGTGTAGTCAGGATACAATAAGTGCCGTAAGATCTTTAGTTACCACATAGAGTTAATATACTAGTTTAACATTCTATGCAAAAGACTGCACCCTACACGTGGCAATGTTCCCAATCACTGCCCTGGGGCACTGAAATCTACTTAGACTAGAGGAAATGGTTCCAACACCACTTCCAAAAACATCTGTTTTCCCACCCAGGGACTGACCAGAAGTGTAATATGCTGCTTTTCCCACTAAACCTAGCAGAGGGGTGCCCTAGAGCGAGACATCTCTCATTTTCATGGTTGTGCTAGGTAAAGAACTCCATGATAGTTCTAAAGTTCTAATTTATTTATCAAGTGTAATAACACAGCGTCATCCTGCACAATGAAATTCTTGTGACATGGCACCTGACATCTACGTAGTAAGAATTAAGAACAATATATAAAGCAAAAAAAATAATAAAGTGATAATATATAACACTGTAAAACTAGCAGCATTTTAAAAAGAGTACTGTAAACTAGCAGCAAATGGGTAGTAGTATTGAATATTATAGATATGGCAAGTATAGCAATAATATGCATAACAAAGTAAACTCGCAGCAATTTAGAAGGAGTAGGATTGGGAAAATGCACAATATGGGTATAAATATTGGATATTATAGATACATATGGGTGTTATATGCTTATGAATGACACATGAAAGGGAAAATTCTAGTGTACATTGAAAATGCCTGAAAAGACATCAGAGCATCTGGAATGTTCATGTGTGGTCAGTATGATCATGAATCAGTGTTGGTGGTTGAGGAGCCTTATGGCCTGAGGGAAAAAAACTGTTAGTGAGTCTGGAGGTGCCTGCCCCAATGCTCCGGTAGTGTCAACCAGACGGCAGCAGTGTGAACAGACCAAAGCTTGGGTTAATGATGTTCCGTGCTTTCCTCCAGCATTGTGTATTGTAGATGGCAGCCGATGATGCGCTCCACAGATTTTACCACCCTCTGGAGGGACTTGTGGTCTGCAGCTTAGCAGCTGCCGTACCAGGCAGTAATGCAGCCTGAGAGGATGCTTTCAATGGTTCACCTGTAGCAGTTGGTGAGAGTTTTTACAGACATGCCAAACTTCTTGAGTGTCCTCAGGAAGTAAAGTAGTTTTTGGGCGGTGCTCAGGGTCAGTACAGAGGATGTGAGGTTGCCCATTTTCACCACCTGGGGTCTGCTCGTAAGGAGGTCCAGGATCCAATTGCAAAGGGAGGTGTTAAGTCCCAGTGTCCTGAGTTTAGGAACAAGTTTAGCGGGCACAATAGTGTTGAATGCAGACCTGTAAGTCATATGTGTGGAATTTGGCTGTGGATATGTTAAACATTATTTTGGAAATTTGAAAGGTGTGATGGTACCTTGTATGATTCTGTAACAAACTTTATTTGACCCAGATTCAGGATAAAAACCTGACCATGTCCCAGGAGAAGCCAGTTGATGGCAGCCAGACCCAGTCGCAGCCCCAGACCCAGTCGCAGCCCCAGACCCAGTCGCAGCCCCAGACCCAGTCGCAGCCTCAGTCCCAATCCCAGAATGGCTCCAGCTCCTCCTCTGCTCCAGGCTCCAGCAGCCAGTCATCCTCTGGGTCGGGGACATTCAGCTCAGTGGACACCATCCCAGTGAAGGACCTGGGTTCCATACCAGAGGAGCCTGAGCAACAGCCCTGGGGTCGTCTGCTGCCCATGCAGAGAGGCTTCAGAGCCCATGGTCAGTGCTGATTTCTAAACTACTAAAGCAGGATGCTGAACAAAATTGAGTTCTGAGGCACCATACATTGTCACAAAACAATTTATGCTTATTTAAACATACAATGAAGTGTCCTGCTCAGAAAGTATTCAGATCCCTTCACTTCCTCCTAATTTGGGTGTGGTATGCAGGGCCGGCCCTATGCCAGGGAGCCCCAGACTCCTAGTGAGCCCTGGACCACTTGGGGAGAGGGGCCCCCCAAATAATAATTTTCCCAGTGTGTCCCCTAGTGTTTCCCCTACAGCAGGGGGGGAGCACAAAAGGCTTGAAACGTGAAATGCTACAATCATGTTTTTAATGTATTGCAAAAACGTCCTCCCTGTACACCAGTCTCTCTTGCTTGTCAACTTTATTTTCTTAACGTCATTCCCTAATAATAACCTAAGTAATCCCCTTCAATTAACCATTCTCTACAACTGTTCATGAATTGCCTCCCAGACTCCTAATAAAAGCAACTAGCTGCTTATTAATGAGGCAGTATGAATATATTGCTAAATATAGTGTGGTTGGATTTATAACACAATCCCTCTCCAAAGCTCATGAGCACAAGCAATTTAACAAGAATAATTCCATAAAAATGATTTTTTAAATATTAGATATGTCCTCTACATTAACTTAAGCTCCAACCATTTTGCAATGTGCTCCACCTTATAATATTCTTTACCTTCTGTAAAATCTTATTTAAATAGTAATTTTGTTTCAGTTACATTTTTCCCATGAAAATGTACACAATACACACTACATATGCCGCGTTCCAGTTACCTCAGAAGTCAGAACTGGGAATGACGTAACACCAGAGTTAATCCAAAATCAGAAAACAAGATGGACGCCCCCAGGAAAGCCTTTGTTGTGCTTGCCCTTTCGGAATATATAGACAACTACAGGACAAATATAAGGCCAACCTCAAAAACGTAATGGAAGATAGAAACGCAGAAGATATGTTTGTTTTTCATTGTATTTAATTGTGTAGAAAATGTTTTGACCGCTTTTTAATTGGCCATTCCGTAACCAGTAGCCTAACCTGTAACCTGAATTGGTGAGTGCTCTTCAGAATATTGTAACTTTAACATTAATTATAAATTTCCTATATAATTTATAATACTAGTCTGCTAAATGGGATACGTATCATGTCCGCTTTAATAAATGTGCTTAACCTTTCAAAGATAAGAAAACTTCACTCATCCCGAGCAAACTTTTCCTAACCAGAGCTGCTTAAGTTAATTAGAAGAAACAAGTGATAGTAGATAGGACTGTAATAGTTAAATGCCTGATATTCTTTAGTCAAATACTGTTTTTCTCTTAACACAGTCATGGCCCATCACCAGTCCCTGTAACAAAGAAGGTGTTGATGTTCCTGTGGTACATGGCCAATCAGAACAGCTTTAGGGAGATGTCAGACAAGTTTGATGTGTCACAGTCATCAGCACACAGGATCATCCTAGAATTGCTTAACATAATTTGCACAGTGGGACCAACCCTCATCTCCTGGCCAGTGGGACCAACATACATCTCCTGGCCAAATGATTGTAAGAAAGCAGAGTCTGCTGTGGAGTTCCACCACTTCTGTGGCCTCAGTGATGTAATTGGTGTAATTGATGGGTGCCAACATCCCCATAAGAGGAGAGGACTACATGAACAGAAAGTCCTTCTACTCCGTCCTCCTTCAGGGGATTGTAGATGAGAGAGAGCGATTCATTGAAATTTTTGCTGGACCACCGGGCAGGGTTCATGATCCCAGGATGTTGAGGGCCTCCAACTTCTTCACAACATGGCAGGAGAAGATGGGTGAGTACAGATTGCTGGGAGACAGTGTCTACATTGGACAGGCCTTCCCATTTGTCATAACCCCAAAAGCATGACAAGGCGGCTCTTACTGAAGTAGGCCAGCTGCAGAACTCCAAGATCAGCCGTGGGAGGGTGGTTGTTGAACAAGCCTTTGGAAGGATGAAGTGCCAGTGGAGGCGTCTTCGCGATCTGCAGAACACACGGATTGATGCTGTGGTGATGATCGTGATGGCAGCCTGTTTTCTACACATGTGCATTGGTGTTTCAGAGAATTTTATCAATTAAGTGGTTGCTACCATTGATCGTTTGTACATTCTGTGTGTACCAGTAAAGAGGTATTTTCCTCAATTAACTGTCTCACCTTTTACTCATTGTCCACAGTAAAGTAAAATCCAAAACAATTCATTATGAAACAGAACCGGAAACAGTTATATACAAATTAAACACATCTTATTGTAATATTAGATTCAGAGCAGCATTCAGTGTCAGCTAGAGCAACCAGAAGAAAGCTAGAAGAAAACACATTGTTAATATCACACCATGATAGAGCTCTTATTTCAATAATTAATTTACTTGTATATATATCCTTAAACTTTTAACTTTTTCCTATTTCACAGGGTGGAGGATTGCTCGGTCAGCAATACAACTAGCCAGGTTAGCCGTTGTTAGCAACATCAGTTGATAAAAATGCATTAAGCAGTATTTCACACATACTAACACCATAGCAACATGTCCACAGACAGCAGTTTGATAGTACTGTGTGTACGACAAATTTAATGAGACACAAATATACAGAAATGATAAAATAAACAGTATAACTACAGATTTCACTTACTGTTGATACAAAGTGCTGCCATCTTAGATTAGGAAATCGGGGTAGTGGGGTTCTTCCGACTTTCCGAATTGGAATTCCGACTTGAGGGGAAACCTTTATTTCCGCAAAACTTTATTTTGAAGGCAAAATACGAAATTTTATTGTTACTGCTGAATGTAGCCTATATAACGTTCTGATGCAGACTTTTATTTTGAAGGCAAAATACAAAAACTGGAGGTTTTATTGGTCCTGCGAAATCTGTAACATTGCCTGCATGATGCTAATCGCAGATCTGTAATCGATTGTAGCCGATTGTAGCTATAGTGGTGACCGTTAGTTCTTATCTTTGGCTGTCGCTCCGACGATGGCTACCTTCTTTAATATCAATATGACAGCCACTTACTAACAGTTAAAAACAAATGTGCGCATGGACAGACACAGCCAGTTACGCTTTTTAAAGATACTTTATTAAGTTCTTTTTTTCAGTTACAAGGGAAAATTACAGGATACAAGGTATTTAGTGTCCAAGTTATACCATATTTACAAAAAAATAAAATAAAATAAACCACACCCCAGTCTCCACATAACATTATTAAATGTCTAAAATGTGCCATGGTACAGTTCTTTTCTCCATTTGATCTTGCTTCTTCCTTCGTCGAAGTTCAGTCACAATTTGTTTAAAAACAGTTTCTCCAGAGATAGCCCTCTGATTAAGAACTACTAGACATCTTGTTTTCCATAATTTACAGTTCACAGTGCATACAATTATCCAAAACATGTCTCTCCTCTGGTGACAATGATTCCTTAAAAATGCCATATATTACTGATTTAACATCTATTTCAATATTAAAATGTATTCTACCCATAAGACCCCACACTTCTTTAGATCTTGCGCAGTCGATTAACAGATGTTCTAAAGTCTCGTCGTTGTTGCATCCTACTATTGGGCAAACTTTTGTTTTAACGTAGCAACTCC
>JACXGI010005467.1:0-46837 GCA_016801175.1 Esox masquinongy | reverse complement strand
ACTGTGTTTTCTGAGGTCCAAGGTCAACGCAGCCGTCTACCAGGACGTTTTAGAGCACTTCATGCTTCCTGCTGCTGACCAACTTTATGGAGATGCAGATTTCATTTTCCAACAGGACTTGGCACCTGCACACAGTGCCAAAGCTACCAGTACCTGGTTTAAGGACCATGGTATCCCTGTTCTTAATTGGCCAGCAAACACGCCTGACCTTAACACTATAGAAAATTAATGGGGTATTGTGAAGAGGAAGATGCGATACGCCAGACCCAACAATGCAGAAGAGCTGAAGGCCACTATCAGAGCAACCTGGGCTCTCATAACACCTGAGCAGTGCCACAGACTGATCGACTCCATGCCACGCCGCATTGCTGCAATAATTCAGGCAAAAGGAGCCCCAACTAAGTATTGAGTGCTGTACATGCTCATACTTGTCATGTTCATACTTTTCAGTTGGCCAACATTTCTAAAAATCCTTTTTTTGTATTGGTCTTAAGTAATATTCTAATTTTCAGAGATACTGAATTTGGGATTTTCATTAGTTGTCAGTTTTAATCACCACAATTAAATGAAATAAACATTTGAAATATATCAGTCTGTGTGTAATGAATGAATATAATATCCAAGTTTCACTTTTTGAATGGAATTACTGAAAGAAATCAACTTTTTGATAATATTCTAATTATATGACCAGCACCTGTATAGCACCTTTTTATCAACTGAGGTACTCAAAGTGCTTTACAAATTACGAGTGAAACTCCCCATGCACACCACTACCGTGTACCATCCACTTGATTGATGCATTACAGGTTAAAACCAGAACAATCACCACACATGAGCTATGAGGTAGAGAAGTGTGGAGTTATATATGCCAATTTTGAATGAGTGGAATGATTAAGTGGCCTTATTAAGAATAAAGTTAAGAATTCAGCCAGGACACTGAGGTTAACACCCCTATTCTTGTCATATTCAATGTAATTTATAGAACGGCTGTGAGATGTACTGTTTAGGCTAGCAATATCAGCAATATTTTATGTTGACATAGCCTAGTTTTGAATGGTAGGGGTAATTAAAAATGACAAGATGGGCTGGGCCACCATAAACTGAACTTGAGACATGTTGATGATCAGAGTTGAGTTCTGGCACAGTGGAACTTCCTGTGTAAACCTGTAACCTCACATTTCACAGGTCACAGTTTTGATCTTTTGTTAATTGCAATTACATTTAAATGTAATATAATAAAACAGTTATTACCTTGTACACTTTCCCAAAGGCCCCATCTCCCAGTTCCCCAATAATCTCCCAGATTTCCTCCGGGTTCTCGTCTCTGTGCACATGTTCATACTGTTTCTTTTTCTTATCTGACCCCAATTTGAAGATTTTACGAAAATTAAAGAATGAAGACATTTTCAATGATTTTCGTCAGTGTTCTCCTACACAAAATATAAAATACCAAATAACGTCAAAGTGGCTATCAGGCAGAATTTGGGCAGCTAGCTCATTCCACTATGGAGACAAATGCAGATTCTTGTAATGAGCCCAATAAGACTCACTACCCACAATTACACGACCTGAAACATCAACCGCGCATTACTGTAACATACAAAGAGATACAATGTAACAGTTCACGTAAGTCATTAGTCACATTTGATCAAGGAAATTGCCCGAGTGGGGTGGGCTTGTAATGGTTACTTCCCAAACGCAGACGACAATCCTTCGATAATGCAAAAACCGGATAAATAAATTGATCTAAGAGTATCAGCATCCGCCTGAAGTTAGCAGTAGCAGTTTCATGCAACTGCTTCCTTCAAAGACATGATCAAACGCGAGTCACGTCACGGCTCAACAACGCCTGGCTTATTATTAGGAAACTCCTCGGTCTTCACAGGAACCAAAAAAAAAAATGTACGATATAATGAAAAGTTTTTTTAGCGTTGAAGCTCCAATAGTCGATTGTCCTTTATGGTGTTACGGCCATTTCTTCGAATTCCATTTCCTGCCGATTGGTTTAGAATAGTGGTTATTAGCGAACCAACTTCAGAATTAATGATAGCACGTTTTCTGTACGTGTAAGAAGCTAGCCACGATAGGAGTTAGACACAGTAGTGTACTCCCAGCATCTCTAAGTTTTACCTTCAAAATAAAAGTTTGTAACATTTGAAACATTACAAACCTCTTCACAGCTGTGTGTTCTGAGTGTCACTGAATAAGCTGATACCCCTTTCATGGAATCACAATCTCTAGCTGAGGGTACAAAGCCCAATATGTATGGTCAAAACCAATAATTGCCAAAATCTGTATTGTGGCTAACTAAAGACTGAAATAGTAGATGCATCATAATCCCCATAAAACCGAGCAGACAAAAAATTCCATAAGGAATTTTAAAATCTTCTTCAAATCAGGTCTGTTTTTCATTTAGACTTACCCTGGCTCTGCGTTTTGACAACTGTTTAAATATTGTCAGGACAAGGTGACATTTGTCAATGTATTTGCATCAATTAGCTCTATAAAAATATAATTGCTTATAGCCAATATTGTCAACTTGTCCAATAGATATTTAGAATAGATTAGATTCAACTTTATTGTCATTGAACAGTACAAGTAACGTACAAAATGCAGCTAGCACCTAACCAGAAGTCCAAATAGAAGATGGCAGAAAATGTACAAGTATTAAGCATAATGTAATACTTACATGGTTATCAAAATAGTGAGTTGGTGTAAGCCTACATGAAACACAAACCTTTAAGTGGATCTAAAAAATACCCTATGGAAGAAATTAATGGGGTAAGAACCGAAAGTGACGCTTTTTCAGCTGAGCCGCAAGGTTTTATGGGGATTATGAATCATATTATTCAGAAAATTTGAAGACCTTTAACATTTATTTTGAATCTTTAAAGATGTATTCTGTGAGGATTATACCGCATTACATGGGTGCACAGTGTTTGGCTTAGGCTACACAGCCCATATGTCCATATGTATGTGAATACTCAGTGTATGTTTGTATGCTGTCAATGTAATTATGCAGTTTAATATAGTGGATTTATTCTCTGAATAAATTATAATGTATAATTATTATTTTACAATACTCCAACATTGATTAGCATTATCTTGTTGAAATGTCTAAATGTTTCTAATGTTTAAATCAGGGGTGTCAAACTGGTTCCACGGAGGGCCAAGTGTCTGCAGGTTTTTGGTTTTTCCTTCAAATTGGTTCCCGGTTCAGACCTAAACAACCAGGTGAGGGTAGAAACTAACCAATTACTGACCTAATTAATCAATCAAGTACAAAGTGAGAGCGAAAACCTGCAGACACTCGGCCCTCCGTGGAACCGGTTTGACCCCTCTGGTTTAAATCAATATTCATGACTTTAAATGAGGAACCTTTATTTTGAAGGCAGAAGTTTAAGTGGCTAGGAAGCCACCCTATTTTGGCTAGTTTATTATACTTACGTTCAGCTTCTGCTTTGCCTCCTCCTTGCTGTGTATGTTAGCGCGTAGGCGACTCGTTGACGCGCAGCCGCAATGGGAGATTTCCTATGGCCATTCAAAGCATGATCAATTCCATCCAACTCCATTAATTTAACCGTATTACTAATACATTTTTCTCCCGTTTTCTTGACATACATTTTTTTTAAATTCAGTTACCTAACAACTTGACTGCAAATATCCTACAACTACATATTCCAAAATAAAGTGCAAAAGTAAAGCTTAGAATTTTTTATTCACATTGGATTGGTTCAATTTGTTAAGGGATTGGGAAAGCACAAGTACTACCAGATTAATATCATGCCAGATCTTTCAGCCGTTTGAAATGCCACCTCTACCCCACCCATTGAGTTAACCAATAACATACAATTCTGCCTTCGGAGAAGTACTGCTGCCAGTACATGTTGGAGTACGTAAAAATCCCGCTTGTGGCTTGTTGCATACTTAAACTTGGTTCATGCTTTGTCTACCAACATATATTTTTGCATGTCTGTCTGTCTGTCCGTCAATCTGTCTGTCTGTCTGTCTATCTCTCTGTGTCTGTCTGTCTATCTGTCTGTCTCTCTTTGCCTGTCTGTCTGTCTGTCGGTTTAATTCTCACCTGTTTATCCATTGCAGCTTTATCACCAATGTTGAATGGAATGTAATAAGGGAAAGGAGGCAGAGAGAACGGGTGAGTCGGGGAGGGAGTTTGTAGATTCTGTAGGGGAGAGAGACAAGGGAGAGAAAGAGAGAAAAAGGGATTGAGGAGTTGAAAGAGGTGATATACAATAATAGAGAGATGTGAGTCTGTCTGCCTGTGTCTACCTGTGAGTCTGTCTAATCTTGTCCCCAGACACTTTTGTCTAAATGCGCTGAAGGTCTAAGGGAACAATACATCAAACCTAGCCTTAACATTAACCAATACAAAAGGAGAAAATACTGCCAGGAGAGGCACAGGCTTAATCTGCTCATAGATTACCGACTAATAATCTCACACCTTTCCTCGCTTGTCTTGTGCTTCCAAACAGCTCCCAAACACCCATCGCTACATTGGAACATATTGATGGACAGCTATGTGGGCAGCACAGGTGATCTGTCTCGTTGCTGCACTGACTTACAGCAGAACAAGGCAGGAACTGCTTAATAAAATATTGTTCATTTTGATAATGTGATGTTACTACGGTGTTATACACTACAGGCGGGTCAGCTAGTTTTTTATAATCTCATTTACTTAATCAAATGGTCAGAAATAATGATCTATTTGGATTAGTCCCTCGTAGAATTTTTGATTCTCCTAAAATAAAAAATGAATAAAAAAATATTTAGTAAGGATACCCAAACAGCATGAAATTGTGACTTCAACTGAGGCATTGTGCTAGTCTTACGGTATCTGTAGTGTGTAGTAGCCAGGGGACGAATGAGATGAATGTTTGCTTGTTTTCCGGCCTGCTCCTGAAATAGTCTCAGATTGCACGTGGCCGCAGCTTCAACCCAGCAGAGCAGGATGAGTTGTAATGGGCTGTTCACAGCATGAATGTACATCTGCAGCAAATTAGTTATGCCACTGTGTCAGCATGCACCAACGTCAACCCAGAATAGTTCTGACAACTTGTAGAATCCATGTCCCGAAGATTTCAGGCTTCTCTGAATTTTAAGGGGTCCAACATATTATTACATGGGGTACCTAATAAACTAGCCTCTAAGTGTGTACTGAAGCAAATGTTTTACCCCCTTTTAGATTATAAATTATCCGGATACCTTTATTTCCCATCTATCCAAATTAAATAATTCCATGTTTTGTCTTCAAAAAACATTCACTCAAATAAGAAAGTTTTGGACAAAAAGTGTGATGGAAAAAGAGGGACAAATTACAACAAATAATTTTGACTTTCTTTACTGAGGGCTTTACTATTACTGGCATAAATTAATTAACTCAGAATCAACATTTCTTGTTTATTTCACTATATAGGACAATATATTTTTATGCTAAATATTTTTACCAGGTTTGTTTTCTTACTGCATTGACAACTCACATCTTATTTTAAACTGGGAAACCTTTGGGGTTCAAGAATTTACATTTTATTTTTTCATTGTGTGTTCCTTTTTACATTTTAGCATAACAGAGCTATACTGCCCTGCTACACAACAGTCATCAGTGCGTGGAGTCACTTTAAATACTATTTGAAAATATTTTAGAGATTTCCTGAAAACTGGCAGGGGGTTTTCTGAAAATGGCCACTGCTGTCCTAGGTCCAAAGGGAAGCTGATTGCCCAGGATGGAGAAACCTTTGACAGGACTGATTGAGAGCTACAGTCCACTCCCAGGGGGGTGGGGCGGCCAAGAGACCAATGGTGGCAGAACAAAGAACTACTATGGCATGTTTATGCCATCTGTTGGGAAATATTAATTACTGCAGCATCCCGATATTTATAAGCGGGCTTGATATACCCAATATATTTAAAAAACAACTTTTCACTCACATCATCCAAACAGCATAACAGTAAATTTATCAACAGGCTCTTCAAAAGTGTGAATTATGGGCAGAGGTATGGATTTAAATGGATTCAACATAAGGTTCAAGGGCCTAGGTAGTCTAACCGACCACCAGATGGCACTATATTTCATATAAAAACTTTTCTTATCTTGCTTCTATACGGACAAAAAAGAGGTCTCACCTGTGTGTCTACAGCTTTATGTCATCTGTGCCAACATAGGTAGCAAAACTGAAGCTGTCACTACTTGGAAATAGTCCTTTTTTCTTTTTCATGATTGCCTGATCCCTCCTGTTAACCCAGTTGGAATCCAAAAGGGTCATCAGTAGGGATCAGCCGGATTTTCAAAACAGGTAACATACTAAAACTTTGCAATTCTAACGCTCAACGGTTGTCAAGGTGTACTAACCATTAGTCAACTAGCAATCAGGATGTTGGCATGAATAATAAGGGCCACGGGTATGCTCACCTGTGTTTTCGAACAATGGATGAAAACATCAAAGAGAGCAGAAGAGTAAAAATGAGAGGATGTGGACGAATGACAGAAAGAGGGAGAACAATGATCTCTAACGAAATTTGTGACACCGTACCTGAACGTGTTCTTATACATGGTATTGTGGAAGAATAATGTGCCTAGGTGTGAGGAAGCACCCAAGGTCATGGGGTTATGTCATAGCCTAGTAGAAACTTACAGAATAGGTTGAAGGCATAGAAGGGAGGAACAGTGGGAGGGGTTGAGTTGTTTGTATCAATTTATATAAGATGTGTGTTTCTTACTTTTCTTTGCAATCCTTCTTTATTTGCACACTTTCTGTATGTTGGTACGAACTATTGCCTGCAAGCTTGTATTAAATAATAAACTCCGGAGATAAGGGGAAAAAAACAAATACTTGGTTCTGTGTAGTTATTCCAGTTCCAGTGTTCTGACTCGACCCTCGAAACCTTGGGCCAAAGTTGGCTAGAAACAAACATCATCAGTAAAATACTGAGGGAAGCTAGTCTGAGAGACTGAGCCTCAAGAAACAAACTATAAACATATCTAACTACTGTTGATGACCCTGTTTTCTGCACCCTGAAGCTGTATGCATTATTACAAAGCCGCAAGTGTAGTAGCCATACACTTTTTATTCTTTTTTTAGGAGACACCAGTTGATGGTGATAGACCATGCATGATTTATGTCTAATTTGTTTAACATGAAATTTAAGAACACATATTTTTCAACACTTTAAAGACATGATGGGGGATTTCTAAGGGAATGAGAAGTGAGAATAAGGGAGACAGAGAGAGAGAGAGAGAGAGAGAGAGGGGGAGAGAGATGGAAAGATTGAGAGGTGCAAAATAAGAGATAATGTGAATGGGAATGAGAGGAAGATACAGCTAAAATACAATTCAAATGTTTTTGTATAAGGTATATTGTAAAATAATAATGCACAGCTTCTATAAAACAAGTGCTGCCGATAGCAAACATGAATCATGTATCAAGCAAACTGTGCTCCTAAATGAAATGCCATAGTATATGCTGTAAATGAAAATAGAGTACCATAGTTCATTTTTGTTGGGACTTTTGATAGCTATAGTGCCTCTTGTGAAGATATCACAATGGAGTTTATTCCACTGATCAACACTAAAAATGTAATAATGTTAAAGTAAAAAATAAAATGGCATTAAATATCCCACTGAATAAGGTCCATTATTAAGAAATGGAGAGAATATGGTGCAACTGTGAATCTGAGCAGAACAGGCCGTCCACAAGAAATGGGAGAATGCCAATAGCCAGGGAGGCCACCAAAAGGCCTTTGGCAACTCTAAAGGAATTACAGTTTTCCATGGCTGAGCTATAGGACACTGTGAATATCGCAACAATGAGCTGGGTGCAAGCCTAACACCTCATGTCATCCTGAGAACACCATCCCTAACGTGAAGCATGATGTTGGCAGCATCATGCTAATGGATGCCTCTCAGCGGCAGGGACTGGGAAACTGGTCAGGATTGAGGGAAGGATTAACAGAACAAAATACACAGAGGTCCTTGAAGATTCTCACAGGACTTCAGACTCAAACATTCATCTTTCCGCAGGACAACGACACAAAGCACACAGAAAAGACAAGGCTGGAGTGGCTTCAGGGACAAGTCTGTGAATGTCGTTAAGTGGCCCAGTTAAAGCCTGGACCTCATTCCAATAGAGAATATATGGAAAGAAGAGTTTAAAATTGCTGTTCACCAAAGGTCCCCTTTCAATTTGATGGAGCTTGAGCAGTTAGCAAATCATAACAGGCAAATGTGCCAAGCTGTTGGAGACTTATACAAATAGATACATGGATGAAATTGCTGCCAAATGTGCCTCTACAAAATTTTGACTAAAGGGGTGAATACTTACACAATCAATTATTTTCTGTTTTATATTTGTAATTAATTTAGAACAATTTGCCGATTTTATTTTTCACTTAGACATTATGGACTTCTTTTGTGCCAAACCCCGAATTTAATCCATTTTGATTGTTTATGTTTTAACACAATAAATGTGACAAAAGGGGATAAATACGTTTGAGAGGCATTGGGTGTTTTAATAATTCTGCTTGAACATTTTAAGTAGAACATTGAACAATATTGATGTAGCAGGTAAATCGATATTCTCTGCTCTTGCGGAAACTAGGCTATTGCTAGGCCCTACAAGTGTAATTCTCCAGAAACACCACGCCCCTCGTTCAGCACTGTGTAAAAATGTCCAACATGGTCCAACTTCTGTTCCAAGCTGGGCTGAGACTGAGCAGTGCTCCATATGCGTACTCCAAAATACTGCCACCCCTGTGTTCATAGTTGTTTAGAGTATCCTGCTCTGCGAAAAATAACAGGATTCCAAACTCTTGAACTCAAAAGACAATTAGGCTACTACGTCAAACTCTACTTAACAAACATGGGAGTGTAGGCATTGATTGTCATTTTAATAATATTTGAACGTTTACCGATTGATCTGCTGTTTATTTTAAATTTACAATAGAGGATCACGAATGCCCGGACATAGCTACGTTCCTACCAACTGGATTACATGATTGTGTGATCTTTTTTGAAGTTCAAGATGCAATTCCGAACTGTCACTGAAGTAAACGTTGTTGATGTGCAAAAGAGGCGGAATCCCTCCAAACATTATGTGAGTAATTTACAATTTTTGTTTCAGTGCTATCTAGGGTACTTTAATGGCTTAGGCTGCTAGCCAATACGCAAAGATTTTACATTTCGTCTGAGCTATTTATGCTGTATTTTTTGCAGACAAGACAGTTATACACGAGTTTTCACTGTGGTTGTTTTGCGGACTTCACAGTAATATTCACTGTGGTGTTTTTGTAGACGTGACATACCGTATCAAGGTTTTCTGTAGTAAATATAGTAAATATATAACTATAAACAATAATAATATAATTAAGCAATAAAGCACGAGTGGGTTTGGAATATGGCCAATATAAGCGCTGTTCATAGGCACCTGATAGGCATCGCTGATGATATTTATTATATATATATATATATATATATATATATATATATGGACCCCGGTGGTACGAATCCTGAATGCTGATTGGCTGAAAGCTGTGTTTGTTAAACGGTTTGTAATAGCAATAAGGCATTTTGGGATTTGTGTTAGTTTTTTGCTAGTATATTGCTATGCATTGTGCATAACAACAGCACTTTTCCTTAGTATATTGGCAAAATACCACACACCCTCATGTCTTATAGCTTAAAAATACTAGTTAAGTAACTACTGTAGGGTTTCTGCAGTAATTTTGAAGTACAAGTGGGGGCTTTCCTTTTGAGTAAACTTACTGTACCAAAGTGACTATAGCTCAGAGTTTCTACTCTTTTCTAGGACCTGTAGGGAACACAATTTATGGTCTATACTTGCATGTGTAGGTTTTTCACTTCTGTGTACCACACCGGATATTGGATTGGGTGAAGCATATGCAAATACAGATAGCATAACTGTAGTATTTATTATAGTCTATGGAATACTACAACATTCTAATAAACACTGCATGCTGGATATAACAGTCTAAATATAGATAGATAGAACTTTATTAATCCTCAGGGGGAAAGTTCGGTTAATACTATAATAATGTTGTATTATATAGTGTACTACAACATGTTATAGTACCATGTTACTTTGTTACCTTGGCCATATACTACCTCGAACCCCTGTGGTAGTTTATTATTGCTATTAAAAACTGGTTACAAATGAACAGTAAAAGATTTCATACCTATGGTATGTGTTGTCATAAACCACAGCTTTCAGCCAATTGTCATTTGTATGAAACATCTGGTTTATATAATGTTTAGAATACAGGGTTCATAAATTCATCAAAATCCTTGAAAATCCTGGAATTAGGTTTTCCGGGCCTGCATGTTTTGGGAAAAATAATAAAATTCAAAACTAAGTGGAAAAGTCATGGAATATAATAATTTCTGTTCATGTATTTTATTTAGCCATATTTGTATGACTGATCACATACAAATCTATGAATAAGCCAGGATATGAAAATTACATGCCTCTCTGTCTCATTCTGATGCCAAAATTACTACTGGTGTGCATGAACAAAGAGCTCATTTTCATGTCATCCAATAAACAAAAATGCAGGTTTGCTAAACAGAACTGACACTTGACTTGGAACTGCTGCTTTAGGCTCACCAAAAATAGAGCTCTTTGACCATGCACACAAGTAGTATCTTTGGTATCAAAATGAGAATGCGTGAGTCTACAATTGTGATAATCAACAGCATTACTTAGCCTATTACCAGGATATTTTTGCCCAAAAACGGTTTACCTACAGTATGCCAAGAGGGTGAAACTTGTCTGTAAGTGGACCATACTTCAAGTTAATGACCTCAGTTGTTAATTGACCACAAAATCAACATTTTGTAAAGGCCATCTCTGTCTCCAGACTAGAATTCCATTGAAAACATGTGGTTGGAATTGATGAAAAAAGTCAACAAGGGCAGACTGAAGGATCTAAAGAATCTGGAAATGTTCTGTGTGGAGGAATGGTCTGAGATCCCTCCAGTCCCATTAATTTATAATTTGAGAAACGTGTAGTGTTGGTTGATTCCTTGAAACTTTAATGAAGTACAGTCTATTTCATGAGTCAAATTCCAATTTACTGTAACTCATTAACTGTTTTGTTTATTTTAGCCTATCATTTTGGAGGTGACTTTATGTGGTGTTCAATGCAGGCCTGCATACAATGAAACTTTTAAAATGTGCTGCCCTTTGCATTGCAAAATGTGTAGGTGGCTACAACTCCATCGTCCTCTGTCTGTCTGTCGCAGCAGGTTGAAATAGATTATGGTCTTTATAATTAATTACCAAATGTTTTATGCAATGTCATTGTAGTCAATCACAAAATGTTTTTTGACCTAACTTTGAAAAGGTTTGAATAGGGTATATATATATATTAATCATAGAAGAATAACCAAAACTTTAAATGTAAATTGCTAAGCACTACCACCGGGTCCAAGAGGATCAATTAAGCCGAAGAAGGATCAATGTATCCAGTCCTTTCTGAAGTCCCTAAGCCCAGTTCAAAGCATTAAGCCTGGGGTGTCACACAGATTTTGCCTGGGAACTAAAGTTCCCTGCGGAAAAAATACATCAAATCTCATTATGTATGAGCTAAGCAACTAAAAATGCCTATCCTGTTTTAGAGAGAGGAAAGAAGCAACCCTTTGTCTTTTGGTTCCAGCATGACTTCCTTGCATGAGCGAGGGGGACACAGCTGAGAGCTCATGGCCACTACAGTATTAATGCTGATCCAGGTCAAGCCATGGTTAGCATCTACATAAATAAACTTATGGTCACTTTAGTCTATGTAATGAGAAATAGCCTATTCTAGTTTCTCTGTATTTTAATATGTACAAATGGTTAGATGTTTTTATATCTGTAGGCATAATCAGGTATTCGTAGTTCATTTGTGGTATCTGTAGCCTAGTTTTTGGAATGATCTAATATCATTTAATAATCATCTGTACAAATATTTTGAGTATCTGAAGACGTGATAAATCTTTTCTACCTCCTATTGGGAAGAGGTTCTGATGGGCAAACGTCCGGATGTTTGGACCATGTACGTATGTTGGTGATGTGGAAATCAAGAAACTTGAAGCTCTCTATCAGAGTGAGAGTGGCAGAATGTTGAGTGTGGCAGAATGTTGAGTGTGGCAGATGTGTTGTTGCCCACTCTCAGAATGTGTAGTTGACCTACTGTATAAGGAAGTCCAAATGAGCATGGGGAGGGTGCTATATGTTGAACACCGAGCTGTTGTCTATGAACCACATTCTAACATTAGCATTCCTCTTGTCCGAGTGGGAGAGGGCAGTGTGGAGTGTGATCAAGATTGCATTGTCTATAGATTTGTTGAGGTGTTTTGCGAATTGGAGTAGGTCCAGAGTGCTACTGGATGATAGCTGTATAAATATATACATTTGTGTTCATGGGCACAGGGCTATGGTAGTCTACCTGAAACTAGTCAGTATTGTAGACTGGGTCAGGTAAAGGTTGAGGATGTCCATGATGGCACTTGCTCATAGTATATCCCCTGGTTTTCTTTTTGGCCCGATAACCTTTTAAATATTAATCTGATGGAAAGTTTTACTCATATCATCTATGGAGATTTAGAGCACATAGTTGAGCGAACAGCTAGTTCTCTCGAAGCATCCAACTCTTCTGGCAGGCTTGCATTGTTGGGCAGTCTGCACCTTGGTAGCCTTTTGTCGTCTGTGATAGTTTGCAATCCCTGCCACATTCCATCTTACCCGTCCTGCATTATGTTGCCATATAATGGCCATTGACGAGCTTCAAAGCGAGTGGTTGGAACAAATCGCTACTTTCATTGTTAATTCTTTGTTTCTTCTGCTAGGTGTATCTCATCAACGTCACTTATTCTGACTCTACTTCGCATGTTATCTACAGGAGATACAGTGCATTTTTTGATCTCCAGGTAAGTTTTATTTCCCTTGTGTCAAACGGTCATTCACTTAATCATCTTTAATATAGTCTAAAGTAAGCTTTATTTGAAACAGTTATTTTGTATACCTCACCATTAAACACAATCCCTGATATCCAAATGACCAAGTTTAGGTCAGACCAAACTCATTTGTTCCAAATGTTAATTGATAACTACCAATGAGCATAGGTGTGCGAAGAATTTCTATCAGGACTAGTCAAGTCCAAAAACCTATTTGCAGCTGGGAAGAAAAAATGCATCGCTGTGATCCCTAATTATTAGTATCCTGGGAAAGATAAGTACGTCCTGTTTAGCTGACTGGTACCGGCTCCTGATGCATGGTGACTGCTGCATCCTTAATGCTAGTCGTCTTGCTTTTATTTCACATGGCCAGTTGGCATTTTAGTTTCGGCAGTCAAGATTAAATGTAGACATTTCCATGTGCCTGCCTTTCCCTCTTAATTTTTTTATTTTTTACAAAGATCTGCCTTGGAGAATTGTGTTTTACTGCCACATGCACTAATTGTTTTGCACAAACATTGTGCAGGCTACTGCACACCATGCGGTCAGCAGCCGAAGAGGTAGAGTAAATACGTAGCAGAGTAACCTTGTTCCCAGACGCTTTAACCAAAATGTGATGTGCACAATAACATGAATGAGGTTAGCAGCAGAGAATGAGATGAGTGAATGAGATGAGATTCGCATGAAAGTCAATGCCCTGTGTGTTCCCCACAAAATTAAGTTTCAATCAGGGGAAGCCCCAACTGTATGGTCCCATTGTAGACCACTGGTTCCTGGCGGAAGCAGGGAAAAACCCATCAGCACATGGATCATAAAGAATTTTCATGAGAGAAGAAAAATTGTTTCAGAATGAACCCATTTCATTAGAAGGAGCGTATTATTTAGTCAATTCCAAAATATTTGCCACACAAACGTACGTTTGCCAAGCAAAGCAAAAGGGACAAAAAACACTGCATACACGCCATAAACACCAGAGAAACAAAATACCTTCCCTCTCCCCTCCCAAAGGTACAAAACACCCCCGCCCCTTCCTGTCCCATCAAATTCCCTTGTTTTCCCTCAATTTCACACACATTACCTCTCAGTCCCTCCCACTACTGCTTGGATGGAGAGACCGCTCACAACCAATCTTAAAAACAAGTGTTTTCACAGAGGTAGGTCTGAGAACCTCATTATGCCCAATTAAACTAGTTATTGGGAGTAAGTTAGTTTTTAGCATTTTTATTTCCTTGACTAAACAAAATGTACTTAGTCATGCCTGTCTTTTATAAGAGTAACGTTCTTTAAGTTTCGTGATAATACATGGCAAGTCTAATCCCTAAGTAAAACCTTGTTCTTTCAGCAAGTCTTGTGACTGGGTTGACAGTAGCAAAGAAAACCCTTTTTTCCTGGGGCCCTTGCTAACAGCCAGGAAAATCATGCTCTCCTGTTCTGCTGGAAAGAGAGCTGTCTCCATAAACATTAGCCTTGATCCCTGTTGCAGTTTGCTATTCACAAAAGTTCTGGAATGCATCTTTACCGTTGTTATTTATCTTTGTCAATATCTTAATGTAGCTCATTTTGGCAACAAATGATAATAATGATGTATTGGGAAAAAATCTGGATCATTAAATTGTTAAACACCATAAGTGATACTTAGATTTATCCTCAAAGACCAAGTTATCCAATTAGGGATGGATGGTTATTTGGACATTCTTCTGTTGTTTTGGTCTTGTTTTTTTCATACTGTTTTGATTAAAGCTATTTCAGTGAAATGAAGCTCACTCAATAATATTTACATTATTTACATCTGCTCTTTAATAAAACATAAAACAAGAAATACCTTACATTTTTGTGGTGACAGCTGAGTTTAGGTACTTGATTCTATTGTACCACAGAATTGACAATATCCATTGACAATATCACCGACTTTCAAACAGCTGTGTCCTTTACAGAACGGTATATGAAAAAAGTGTGACGAGCACCCTCCACTAAACACTGATGGAGTGTTGGAGCCTCCTCAAGACCTTTCTTCCAGGCCAGTGAGATTTACGATCTCCCCGGGGCATAGGATCCAGCTGAGGAAGCCGGCATGCCCAAACTCGACACAGAGTGGAAATGAAGGGGAAGTCATGATCAGGAAGGAGGGGTGGGGTAGGAGGAATGGAGGCAAAGAGAGATGGCCTCTGGGGAGGTTACCACCAGCATGATGAGAGAGGGATAAGGCTGGCTTTTCCTGCCACTACACTCCCTCAGCTGGATACATCCTCCTCTTGCTAGGGTTCACCGTATTCATTGGTACTTTTTCCCCGTACATAATCTAAGATTTACTTCATAGTCTACTTCATTGTCAGAAAGTTAGCAGTCTAGCAGGCTGATATTATCAGATTTCTCTCTGCATTTCTTGTTTTCTGCTAAGTATACACAAAACCACTGTGAGTGGGTGTTTGTGACTGGTGCCAACCAAAAGCTATGGTTCGTCTAAGGCTCAGCTCTGTTATCTGTCCTTTTGGCACATATAACACTGTTCGGTTAGAAGCTGGCAGGTTACAAAAGTATGCTCTGCACTTTCTGCTTAGCTCTAGCGACTATAAATAAATACATATATATATATATATATAGCATTTTTAGCCAGTGTTCACTAAATTAGCTGAACATTGGTCTGTTAAGATGATGGTTTATGTGCACTTACTTGTTACCAGCCTGTTACCAGCCTTTGTCCCAAACTCATAATAACAATGCAATCATCATAAATACATTTTAAAAATAACATCTGGTTCACTTTTCCCATATCTTTTGCTGACCTCAAAATTTGTATTGCGTATACACAAAGAATGATCAAGTCTCATTAGTTCTTATAATTTTAGTGCTGAGCAATTAGTAATGTATAAAATCATATCAGCTTCGTTATTGCAGTGACTGCCCAAAAAAATGCAGCCGTGAAGGTTATGTAAAACAAATTCCTAACATTGCACAAATTGAATTTGTTACATATCATACAAATTGCTAAATTCCAATCATATGAGTAGTTACATCATCAATGAAGAAGTTTGGCAGTTCTGGTGGCAGCCAGACATGCCCAAGCCAAAACACCCCCTCAGTTATACATCACAGATTAGTTGGTATGCTGAGAGTGTTTTTTTGTCCTCCTGCCATCACTTTGGCAGTTCAACTTTGTTCATGTTGTCTCATCTGTCCACATAACCTATTTTCCAGACCTCTGCAGGTTCTTTTGGTACTGTAACCTGGCCATCCAGTTTCTGTGGCGAAATAGTGGTGTTGAGATACAGTATTTATTATTGAAAGAATTAAATGAATTAAATTAAATATTTATTGGTAAAGATGAGCAATGGGGGACTTTATCTGACAATACATAGCTTATTGGTATGGGGGTGACGTCTATTTGTAGTTTAAGAGACTTGGCAAACCCCGAGATTAAAGGTCAGTAAAATGTAATACTATTTGTGTGTTATTTGACCTTTTCTTAAATGTTGAAAATAACAAACTTTGAGCCAAATAGAACTTTACTGTACCAAGCTTGAGGGTTGTAGCTTAATGCCATTTATGGTAGAGCCTGTCATTGATACCTGTGTGAGACAGGCAGGTGTTTATGGACGAGCTGATTTCCTCAAAGGGGTTGTTTGGCTCTGCTGTAAAGTCCATGCTGCCTCAGTAAGAGAGCGGTCCAAACCAGTGGAGGTGCTCCTGTCTTTTTTCTTCTTCAAAGGGTTGTTTCTGTCGGCGTTCAGTCGGTTTTAGTGTCTACCAGCAGGGGCTAAAGGGTAATGAAAGGGGCTCCAGTGTGTATAGTTAGTTGTGCATCTGTGTTTTCCCATCTCTCTTGCGGGTCAGTCAGTCCTGTACGGCAAGGGCACCATTCGCTGTGGCACAGACCAGCACAACCACATGGAGCAAGGTTAGGGGACACGAGTTCCAGGCCCTTTTGGCTCTCTTCCGTGGCAATCATAATGACTGTACCGAAGCACATCCAGTAGTTTCCACTCAAGGTTCCTTAGTGTTCACAAGTGACAAAAAGCCTGTAGGTTTACAAAAAGCAGTCCCATAGTGAAAACTGGGTGGCTGAGATTATTGGAAATGAAGCTAGTCATCCTGTGAGTCTCCTCAGATGGTGGGTTTTGCTTTTTGAACTTGTTTGCTGTGCACTTATGCAGTTTAGCTGTCCCTATGAATGAGCAACTGCATTTCGCTTGCCTCTTGAGGGAAATGGAAGGGGTTTAGCATGGCCATGTTTTCATGGACCATGAAGGCAGTGACGTAGCGGTGTAGGCTACAGGATTCTGTGTCCCCACCCATTCGGTATGATTACATAATTTGTTCCTGAGCCAAGGTGGGGACTATTTGGGTCAGGGGGAGAGCGTGTCTCTCCTCCTAACCCTGTTTCTTTATCGGAGAGCAGATCCTTTTGTTTTAACAAGTCATTTGCCATTTCTGAGGGCATTCCATTCACTATGAAGTACTGTACATCACGGCATGACATGGTCAAAGGGGGCAATGTTCTAGAGAATTTCTCTTGGACAGACATCCTGTTCACCAAAAACTATTTAAAAATGAGTCACGTTCCATGAATTTGCTCAACTAAAAAGATTACATTCTCAGTTGCTTAATAAAGGATGTGTGTATTTGTTAATTATGTGTATGATTAAAATTTTTTTGTTAATTATGTCTATGATTCAGAAATGTATGTTACATGTTCAAACTGTCGCATGGTGTAACTTTTTGATTGAATGTGAGTTACGGAACCATAAAGACGAAGAATTGCTATTCTGTGCTCTTTCTCCCTCTGAAGAGTTACTGGGCTGGCCAAGCTGCGGTGTCTGCCAAAGGTTTAGAAATGTAAAACAAAGGAAAATTACTGGGAAATTGTATAAACGGGGGCTTGCAGACCAGTGGTCGACAGGATTAATAAACTGTTAATGTATCGACCACTTCTTTGTGTGCAAGCCTTCCTTAGTAGTATAAAAAGGGGGTAGTCTTTTTCTCTGAAAAACTATAAGACTTTTGTGTACTACGTACAGTAAACCTGTGAAGTAGTGTGAACACTAGATCACAACCAGCATGGTATTGTTGTTCTGTTCAGTCTTTCCACTCTAACATTATTTATCCCTTTCAGTATTAGAGCTGAACAGTACTCTCTGTTTATGTACTCTGCCTGTGTTTCAGATTTGCTTTTAGTGGCGAATCATTCTGAATATACGTATGAAGACTTGGCAAAAACTTGTAATGTAAAACAATACATATTGTAGAGGTTTCAATGTAATGAGACTGATGTATTCCAAATCATTTTCTAAGTGAGATGTGCACTTTACAGTGTAACCAAGCAATCTGGCCATATTGTACATTTACAGTGCAGAATCAGAGTTCTCTGTATGCTTTTTCAGCTGTGCCATAACCTGCTTATCAAATAGCCATTGGTGAGAGCATTTATTTGCATATTTTTTTTTATACTGGTCCGCCATGGGAATTAAATCCACAACCCTGTGTTGCAAGAAACATACTCTGCCAATGAGCTACCCGGGACCACATCAAAACACCTGTTGCTAGCCACCCACCCAGGCTCAACTTGGCTTATACAGCACTTTTAACACACTAAACCTAGCTGCATACTAGGGGAAACACTGTATACACAAATATAACATCTCCTGGGCAACTGACTAAATCTGCCATATCACAAATGTCTGTGTAACATGTAGAAAGAGAAGTGCCTGTGTTGTGATTTCAAGTTGTCACTTAGTTTCCATGGGGATGGCTCTCTCACCTGTCCTGGGAAATCTGGAACAAATCCTCCACTTGGGTCTCAGCTGTGGGATACCAGAATAGGAATGTTCTCAGTTTGCCAGGGATCTGATGAGGTGTGAAGATAACGTTCCCCAGCCTGCTGGGAGCATGCTACTTCCACCATGTCCCATAGTAATGCGGATAGCATATTACTGTAAGTGGGTGGCACTCATCATAGCAATAGGCTCATCATAGCAATAATTTTGGAGATGAACTAAGATTTATTTATGGGCACAGGTTAATGCAAATGTCCCTCATACTGCAAGTTTATCCCGTATTTTTTTGCAACAACACTTTAACTCTTAGCTTTTTTGTCATTTGCGTTTACCTGCCTATTTCTTAATGTTCAGCATTTTCCCCTTCCACTCAAAGGATAACAATATGTGCACTCGTCTTCAAAGGGAACCTCTTCTAATTTACTGTCTCTGTTTCTGAGGATGGGGAAATACCAAATTAAGGTCTAAAGTAGCTTTAAATTGTCAGCAGCAGTGAAGCAGAAATTGAAAAAACCCACAAGAAAAGAATCAAGCCAACTTTTACTGGAAACCCTCTCAAACAACCATATTGAAACAGAAAACCAAACAGATCTGTCTGTAGCCGCCAAGTTGCCCATGAACTGTTTATGCACCTTGTTCCTTTTGGCCCTTTTTGGCCCTGGTCCAGTCCCTCTGGCCTAGATACCTATACACGTTTTGGATGGCTGTTCACAGCATCAGTCCCTCTCCAGAGCACATCTGGAACATGAAAGGGCAGGGCAGAATCACATCTGGAGCTGAGCAAGCTTGTTAATGTAGGCTCTCTCAATTGCATTTATTTACTTAAGCACACTGCGATGATTTATTAGTCCAGGAAACCCGAAACTCAGAGAGGGTGACGCAAACAGATACACGCTTGAGACTTTCACAGACACAGGCGTTCGCACACAGATGCACGCCCTCATGTGTTCATGTACACGACACACTTGTACACACAGGCAAACCTACAGGCATGCGCAGAAGAATGTGTTTTTATGTATCTCTTCATTAAAAACCCCTCCTTCTCCTGCCCTAAGTCTATTATATTATTGGGTTGTTCCTTTTTGCATGGAACTACTCAGCGATCTTGGTTTGAGAACTGCCTCTGAGTCAAGGAATGACCACCCCTCAGAGTATGGTTCCTCTCTAGGTTTCTTCCCCTTTTAGGGAGTTTTTCCTAGCGACTGTGCATCAACACTGTTGTTGCTTGCTCCTTGGGGTTTCAGGCTGGGTGTTTTTTTAAAACACTTTGTGAGAACTGCTGATGTAAAAAGGGCTGTATAAAATAAATTTGATTGATTGATTGAAGGCTGAACATGTCTAGAACTCTTCATGTGATCATGCCAACAACAGCAACACAGACCCAGTACAGACGTGACTGAACTTTGTCTGTGTATGGTGACAGACTCTGAACAGCTACTATGTAATTACGTCCCACATTGTAGTCATTTCACTAAGAGGTTGTCTGATTCCACAAGAAGTTCATGACCGCCCCAGTAGTTCTCCTCCCCCAGATCTGATCTAGATTCTTCCACTTTGAGCTTTTTCTCATTTAGTTTAGTTTTGGTTAGTTTTGTTTGAGCCATAACTATCTAATATAGCCCTATTATTTAACAAGATATTGAGCTTGAAAATATATACACTCAACAATCATTTGAATTAAGGACTGTTGAGTAAAGAAAAATGCTTTCTTTTTACTTCCAGATGCAGATCCTGGACAAGTTCCCAGTGGAGGGAGGGCAAAAGGACCCCAAAAAGAGAATAATTCCCTTCTTACCAGGTGAGCTTGCAGACATGAATAAAGGACATTCTGCACTCATCAAGCATTTGTCTACAGTAGCATTTTAAAGGTGCAGGTGTGACATTACAATGAAACAATATAGCTGCAAGCAACAAAGCCAAATTTCAGCTGTAGGTCCATTGCGCCACCACCAGAACAAATTAAATGACCTACTTTGGTATTATTTACCGTTCTCGTCAAATATCAGAACCCAACTTTTAACAGATCATGCAAAAATGCTTTTAATCAAATTTTGAAATGTTTTATTACTGCTTTTTTTCTCCAAAACCTTGGAATGATTGACACATCACACAATGTTCCAACAATGTTGCTTAAACAATATGGCAGCACTAAGCCAATGAGCTTGCATGAATGATTATTTCTGTCCAGCACAGACACAGTTATCCTTCTGAACCCCAAATGAACCTGAAAAGTATGATAGGGTTTCACATTAGCTTCGCTATTTGAACCTCTAAAATACAGTGCAAGACAAGAACATGCAGAAAGGACATGCTTCTGTGTTATTATTCCTGTTTGTTCTTCACTGAACCATTCCAAAACACCTTCCAAGTTTTTCCACTGTGCCAGGAGGTTGGTTGTGGTATGGCGATAGGAGATCGATGTAGAGAATAATTGTCTCCTCTCTAATCTGATAACCTCAGCATGCCCCAGAGGAGTGAAGAATGCCATTTTCAGAGAGCTGCGCAGCTCCCAGATGTCTGGATAGTGTTGTTTACATTGCCCTGTAAAACCTAGCCTGGGATTGAGCTCTGTGCACATACTCACTGAGATAGAAACAGCAGTCTTACTGTCATCATAGACAGTGATACAGAAAGACGGACATACACATTTCATACATATTTGACATTTAGTCTTTTTCATGATGTCTTGTTTCATATACTACATACTATTTAATAAGCCTACTACATAATATGGCATTATGCCACCTCCATGTCATTCCATCCACTGCCAGGTGTTTGGCTGTGTTTTAGGGTTTTTCCACATACAGATTCAATGGTGCCATGTCTCCTTTTCAGGTAAAGTCCTATTTCGGCGAAGTCAAGTCAGAGATGTGGCTGTAAAACGGTTGAAGCATATTGATGACTACTGCAGAGTAAGACCAAGTTATGATGTTTTTGCAATAAATGCACTATTTGCTTCTTTAGTGTTTGGCAAGAGGTCTTTCTACTATTCATAGCCTACGAGAAGCCACTCAGTAGAACCCATTTGGAAATAATGGACTGTCATGCACCATGTTTTCTGTGGTAGAGTGACAAGCCTCAGAAACTGTCTCCACCAGTATTCACAGGAAAGTCTCTCATATCAGGTCTTTTCATTTCCTTTCACAATGTGGGTTTACACACAGTATGCTGTTGGAAATGGCCAGTGGGGCCAAACACGTCAAATGCTGCACAGAATTGAATGATTTATTATGTGATGAAGAAATTAACACAGCTGGCCACCTGACCAACTTCTTCATCAGGCGTTCAATTGCTTGGATTTGGGTCTATTGATGGATCTGAGGTTTTAAAAAAATATATATAAATGTTAGGATTACCGTAAACTTTTGCTGCTTTATTTGACAAACTTGTGTCTGTGTGTCTATATCCATATCAAGTAGATATTCCTGTCTATGCAAAATGTTTATTTCAAAGTTTTCAAAACAGACAAATTGTAATTCTGTCAGAGAGGGTTATGGGTAGCTATTTTCCTCTATCAGTTTTCCTCTGTCTTATCTCTGCTACGGCCTGCAATCCCTCTTCCTTCCCCATTTTGACATAATGTCCCTTCATCCTCTCTGCCACCGTGTAAACAGCGTCTTACTGTAAACTGTGCCATCCGCATCCATACAGTACTATACAGGATCTCACAAACGCAAACATCCATGTTTGGTTTTCTATCATTTAGGGACCAGAACATTTTTTATATTTTCAGATACAGATGTTACCCTAAACCTGAATTGTCTGGTTTTATTATAATTGTAAATAGTATGTAAATAGTAAAACCAGGATCACACACACACTCATGCACACAGACGTTTTGTGGTTTGTAGTGGGAGGCTTTGACATATGGATTAACTCATACGGTGAATTTGAGAACAGTAAATTGAATTAGCTGATAACTTTGACTTGATGATGTGTTATGAAGTCTTGTCATTTTAAATCATCATTATACCATTTTGTAATAATTATACTCCATCTCTTTCCTCCTCTCCCGTTTCCCCTCCCTTCCTCCAGGCCTTGATGAGGCTTCCTATTCAGATCTCCCAGTGTGAGGAGGTGCTGAGGTTCTTTGAAACCCAGCCTGAGGACCTTAACCCCCCGAAAGAGTGCGTATCATTTCATTTTGCAGTGTCCCTGCTTACAATAGTCACACAATGATAAACAGATAGCTTTCCCAGAAACCACTAGGTTTTTACATTTTTGTATGTTTAATACCAAGTGTATGTTGTATTAGTGTGTTCATCAGCGGGTGTGTCTCAGTGCACTAGCAGCTGGTGCAGTCATCTCTCATCCACACTGACGTGTTTTGATCTCCAAGTGACCTTATGTTACCTAGATGACGGATGGTCAGCCAAAAGCTGGTGTTATAATAATGATGAAAAGTGGGAGGGGACACCCGACCCCAGCACATTCCGGCTTATTGTCCAGTGGTATTCTGGAAGGGAGGTTAGGTTCAGGTCTCAGGTCAGACAAGGCGTTATCGTACTAGATTACTGGTGTAAGTCATTAGATCGTACACTTCAAGTATGATACTTGTGTGGAAGTAAGCGGGAATGTACACCTGGATTCAGTTGTCTTATTTTATTTTTATCACTATCTTGGATTTTTGTAGAGGTTAGCTCATTCCCCTAAAGTTAACAGTCAGATTCACGTGCAGTAAATCTGACTGTTAACTTTGCAGCAAATGTGAATGATTGTATAATGTATCGGCAGTGAATGTGCTTTAATTCCTGTGACGCCCAGTACTCTTTCCGTCCAACCCAACCAAACAGTTAGCTTTCTATGTACCAATAAAAACAAGAAACAATTACATAAAAATACTAGAACACTAATATATACATTTTGTGGTATGTGTTTGACCATCACGTAACTCTTTTTTTTTAACATTCAATGTCTAATCAAATGAAATCTGATTGTGAGTCAACTATTTTATTAAGAGTAATAAAATAATAAGATAAGTATTTTATTAAGAGTAATACAATAGTTATCAATTGACTGCCCATATATTTCCAAATCATTTATTTTTCTCTTCTGGCACTTCTGGAGATTGTAAGAGTACCTTACTGTTGAGGTCAAATCATTCCACAAGACTTTCAAACGGTAATCGGGGACCAGCAGGTTCATGGTGACATCCCCGGAGCATCGGTCAGGGCTTCATACACACAAGTCCTCTTGGACACTGTTCTTCATTGCCATCTATCTGCACTGGTACCACACTGCACCACTAAAGCAGTATACAGAAACCAGAAATGCAATATATTTGCCATCACTAGAGGGAGCCACCGATATCGTAAACGTTTACAATGGTCTTCACTCGCTGTTATACACTGATCAGCCATAACATTATGACCACTGACAGGTGAAGTGAATAACACTGATAATCTCGTTATCATGGCACCTGTCAGTGGGTGGGATATATTAGGCAGCAAGTGAACATTCTGTCCTCAAAGTTCAAGTGTTAGAAGCAGGAAAAATGGGCAGGTGTAAGGATCTGAGCGCCTATGACAAGGGCCAAATTGTGATGGCTAGACGACTGGGTCCGAGCAAAACTCCAAAACTCCAAAAATGCAGCCCCTTTGGGGTGTTTCTGGTCTGCAGTGGTCAGTACCTATCAAAAGTGGTCCAAGGAAGGAAAAGCGGTGAACCGGCGACAGGGTCATGGGCGGCCAAGGCTCATTGATGCACGTGGGGAGCGAAGGCTGGCCCGTGTGGTCCGATCCAACCGATGAGTTACTGTAGCTCACATTGCTAACAACGTTAATGCTGGTACTGATAGAAAGGTGTCAGAACACACAGTGCATCTCAGTTTATTGTGTATGGGGCTGCGTAGCCGCAGACCAGTCAGTGTGCCCATACTGACCCCTGTCCACTGCGGAAAGCGCCTACAATGGGCACATGAGCATCAGAACTGGACCAAGGAGCAATGGAAGAAGGTGGCCTGGTCTGATGAATCACGTTTCCTTTTACATCACGTGGATGGCCGGGTGCGTGTGCGTCGCTTACCTGGAGAACACATGGCACCAGGATGCACTATGGGAAGAAGGCAAGTCGGCAGAGGCAGTGTGATGTTTTGGGCAATGTTCTGCTGGGAAACCTTGGGTCCTGCCATTCATGTGGATGTTACTTTGACACATACCACCTACCTAAGCATTGTTGCAGACCATGTGCAACCTTTTATGCCATTGGTATTCCCTGAAGGCATTGGCCTCTTTCAGCATGATAATGCGCCCTGCCACAAAGCAAAAATGATTCAGGAATGGTTTGAGGAAAACAACAACGAGTTCAAGGTGTTGACTTGGCCTCCAAATTCCCCAGATCTCAATCCAATCTAGTATCTGTGGGATGTACTGGACAAACAGGTCTGATCCATGGAGGCCCCACCTTGCAATTTACAGGACTTAAAGGATCTGCTGCTAACGTCTTGGTGCCAGATACCACAGCACACCTTCAGAGGTCCAGTGGAGTCCATGCCTCGATGGGTCAGCGCTGTTTTGGTGGCAAAAGGGGGACCTACACAATATTAGGCAGGTGGTCATAATGTTATGGCTGATCGGTGTATACCGATACTGTATACTGAACTGCCTATTTCTACAACTTGTCTTCACCCAAATTGTAACATAATGCTAAACCCTAAACTTAAGTTCATTTAAAACATTTCTGATTTTCTATTCATGGAATCTGACTTTGTGGCTATATTTAGTAGTATCAGTATGTGTTAGAAGCTAGTGACAACTGTTTTACTTTACGAAAATACAATCAACGACAAACAGAACATACAATTTCAGTAAGTCCTAATAATACAAGATGTTATATGAATCGGCAGAAAAGCAGATTGATGCTGGTTCATTACTCATCTAGCCATCAAGTAATTTATCTTCTGTGACATGGATCCGGAAGCTCCATTGTTCATAGGCCTTTTTTTATTTTTTAATTAAGCATGTGTGTGTTCACAGATTAGGTTAATTATATTTAAGCAGGACCTGTGCCTTTGCATTTCACAAGTTGCATGCAAACACACAAGCACACACACAACAACTCAGTATATACAGCATGCAGACATGGTCAAGAGTTTCAGTTGTTTTTTTGACAAAACATTATGGGGAAGACGCGTGATCAAAGAACTTTGTGGTACCGTATGACTGTTTGTGCCAGATTTGGTGGTTCCAGCATCTCAGAAAGAAACGATTTTTCTGAGAATTTTGTGATAAACAAAAAAAACATCCAATGAGCAGCACTTTAATGGGCGAAAACCTTGTTAATGAGAGAGGTCAGAGGAAATTGCCTAGATTAGCTCAAGCTTACAGAAAGGCCACAAATACTCATAATAATCACTCTTTACGACAGTGGTGTGCAGAAGGGCATCTCTGAACACACAAACCTTTATACATATGGAGGCAAAAGGGGGTCCTAAAGAATACTAGAAGGCAATACATTTTCACTTATTCATCTTCTCAATCAAGGGCACAAACTGCACAATTCTGTGGATATCAACTTTACACTGATGATAATGTCTTCATGTCCAGTAACCTTTTACCTCAGACCAGGGGTTACAAAAGCAGGGGGCAGATTAAGTACAGAAATATATGTTTTGCATACTGTATACCTCAAGAAGAATCAGCCTCTTGGCTGGAACCCAACTGGCAGGAAATGTTGTGCAAAACACTAATATCTTACACATTCCATGTCTAATGGGCCCACCTACAGTGACTGAGCTGCTGTTAGACACAAACAGCTGGTTATTCTCAACTCAATCTCAGGATAGGCCCTGACAGATTCACATTTAATGATATACTCAAACCTCCTCTTGAGTGAAAGCGTCAAGTAAAAAGTGACAAACGTTTCTGTGAGCAAAAGGTTAACTTCACTGCAGAAAGCTCAAGCTGGATCCAACACTTTTAAGTGTTTTGGAGGAATCCCCCCTTTCCCCTTTACATTTTACTATTGGTAGGAGTGTGTTAAGCCAAAGTGTGTGTGCATTCCTCTCCTGGCAAGTGTATTATCCCAGCTCTGAGGCATGGGTTACTCGCTACACTTAGCCAATCCAGCCTTCCTCGGATCCCCCATCCCACCCTTCTGCCCTCCGATGATCCACAGGCCTCTTCCCGCTCCCAACTCTCCATGGTAATGTATTTCATATGCCACTATGCCCCAAGACCATAAACTGCTAGCTCCAGAGGCCAGGAGTCCAACTGTCTGACAGAATTGCTGTCTTCTCCTGAGTGGCCCTCATGAAAGAATTGGCTGAAGTGGTTTAGTGATTCTTTGCTGTGGGAGAGTGTTGTTTGAGGTGTAAAATCTTAAGATGGACCCAATAATGCCTTACTATGACCGTTGCTACATCAACGATGCCTCCTATCATTTTTTATAATCCACTATAAATAATTAGCTACTTGTACTCGGCCAGTTCTACATAAGTACAATTCTTCCTGTACAGGTCCCTAAGAAAGGATCCATTTTACTCTAAATTTGCCATACACTACAAGTTGTCATGCACTACAAGTATTGGTAACACATTTTGGTGTTTGTTCTTTTTTGTATCACCACATAGTGGGTGGGAATCAAAAGTATCAGAATGGATATATGTTTTTTTTGTAATCTTTGTAATGTTTTCTTGTAATGTTTGGAAAGGTTTATACCAAGACCAGTTGTTATTCTGTAGTGTGAAAGCATCTTATCTGGATCCAACTTAAAGTGTTTGGAATATGCATGTATCTTGGCTAGATTCAATGTAAAAATGTCTAATTGAAGTACAAAAGTAACCATTTGCGTGTTCATAATTATGATTCTGCTAAGTTGACTGTGTTTCAAAAAGTCACACAATATTTAGAGGTACTGTTCTCAAAAATGTATTGGGGAGTAGAAATAGAAACATACATTTTTGTGGTTATGATAGTGCTGTTAAATTCTTCCAGTTCAGTGTTATGTTAAGCTTTAGTGGATTCATTGAGCAGTTTATGTTTACATTTATTGATTTTTTTTACGGCGCCCTCTAGAATAATTAGCACCTTAGGTAAACAACCACAAAAAAAGTTGGGACAGGGGCATGTTTACCACCGTGTTGCATCACCTCTTCTTGTAACAATACTCTGCAAGCGTTTGGGAACTGAGGAGACCAGTTGCTGTAGTTTTGAAAGTGAAATGTATTCCCATTCTTGCTTTAGGATTTCAGCTGCTCAACATTTCGGGGTCTCCTTTGTTTGTCATATGTTTCGTTTCATAATGCGCCAAATGTTTTCAATGGGTGACAGGTCTGGACTGTAGGCAGGCCAGTTTAGCACCCAGACTCTTTTACTCCAGAGCCACGCTGTTGTAATACGTGCAGAATGTGGTTTGTCATTGTCTTGCTGAAATAAGCAAGGCCTTCCCTGAAAAAGACGTTGTCTGGATGGCAGCATGTGTTGCTCCAAAAGCTGTGTACATTGTTCAGCATTAATGGTGCATTCACAGATATGAAAGTAACTAATGCACTAATGTACCCCCATACAATCATGGATGCTGGCTTTTAAACTTAAATATTAGCTTGGGCCCAGAGAAGGCGGTGGCGGTTCTGGATCTTGTTAATGTATGGTTTCTTCTTTGCAGGGTAGAGTTTTAACTTGCATTTGTGAATGCAGCGATGTACTGTGTTCACAGACAATGGTTTTCGGAAGTATTGCTGAGCCCATGCAATGATTTCCACTACAGAATCATGTCTTTTTTAAATGCAGTGCCATCTGAAGGCCCGAAGATCACGGCCATCCAATATTGGTTTTCGGCCTTGTCCCTTGCGTACAGAGATTTCACTGGATACTCTGAATCTTTTAAGGATATTATGTACCGTGGACGATGAGATCCCTAAACTCTTTGCAATTTTACTTTGAGAAACGTTATGCTTAAACTGTTGCAATATTTGCATGCACAGTCTTTCACAGAGTGGTGAACCCCTCCCCATCCTCACTTCTGACAGACCCATACTCTCTGGAATGATCTGTTAATACCCAATCATGCAACTGACCTATTGCCAATTACCCAAGTTAGTTGTGTGATATTCCACCAGGTTTAGTTTTTTAGAATTACACAACTTTTCCAGTCTTTTGTTGCCTCTGTCCCAACTTTTTTTTCAAGATCTGAGTGGGCATGTATTTTTCAAGAAACAACAGAATGTCTCAGTTTCAACATTTTATATGTTGTTTATGTACTATTTTCTATTGAATATAGGGTTTCAATGATTTGTACATCATTGCATTCTGTTTTCATTCACATTTTACGCAGTGTCCCAACATTTTTTGAAATGGGGCGGTATAATGTTTCTTGAGGTAGGAGAACACAGGAATGGATTTGGACCATTCCTCCATACAGAAACTCTCCAGATCCTTCAGTGTTTGATCCTCACTGTGGACTCTCCTATTTGGCTCACCCCACAGGTTTTCAGTGGAATCCTCGTAGGGAGATAATCCTTGTAGTTCACTTGACTGTGATGACCATTGCAAAAGCTGGATTCTATGGTCAATGAACCATTTTTGTGTGGATAGGTATTCTTTGGATCATTGTCCTAATGGAAGATCCAACAACGACTGTTTGTTGCCAAAAAGCTAAATGTTAGCCTCATCACACCATAGAACCTGGTTCCCATCAAAGTTCCAATGACATTTAACAAATTCCAGATGCTTATGTTGGTGGTTTGGTGACAGCAGAGGATTTCTTCTTGCGATCCTTCCAAATAACTTGTTGGCATGGGGGTCATGTTGTATCGCAGTTTTGGAGAAACCTTTGACCCAAAGATTAAAAGACATTAGAGAGCCCCTTAGTTAAGCTTATTGTCACCAAACCATTGGACCTTTTGGAAATGGACACAATACTAATAATATATGCAATCAGCATTGCCCTAGTAATAATAGCTGGTCTTACCCCATACAGTCAAAAGTCATAAACTAGCTTACTTGATGTGCATTCAGAGTTCAGCACATAACAAATAAACAACAAAGATAGTATCTGATGAGATAATAATCTGATCCACCATGACTCTCACAACAGACACTTTGTAGCTGATAACATAATTGCCAAGATCAACAACACGTCACCAGACTTTGCCTTTTAACATTCTTCGCTGTAACATTACAGCCCTTGGCCTTATCTTGTTAAGCATTATTCAGTTTGCTCCCTCACAGTTTTCATCAGTAGTCATCATAAGTCATCATTCAGTAGTCATCAATCCAGATGTATCATCTTGTACTACCTTGTATAAGGTAATCAAACATTTTACAATGTGAAGTAAATCTATTCATTTATATGATTAAATTCTCAGACATTTTACATTTTTAGATATCAGTTATTTAGCTGACGCTCTTATCCAGTCGTATACTTGCCCTCAATGTATTAATTAATATTGCTTGCTTGCATCTTGTGTTGTTTTAATTCATTCCGTAATCCTTGTAGGGAGATTACGTCAGACTACACTTAGTTCAATACTTTCATAGTCTTACGCAGGTACTATACTAGAATATACAGTAAGTATACACCTAAATTATACTACAAATACACGTTATTGGAAGTATAATAGATAAACATAGCTACTGTAGTTGGTGAAATGTTTTACACACACACACACACACACACACACACACACACACACACACACACACACACACACACACAGACACACACACACTTACCTAGCTAACTAAATGGGGATAGCAAAGTTGATTGCTTTTTATCTAAACCTAAACCTAACCCCAAGTCTTAACCAAAATCTATTATTTCCAAAGGGGAAGAAAAGTTAGTCACCTTTTTTAGATGTTATTGTTTATATTGTAAAACCTCAAATACACACACAACACTTACACAACAAACGCAGCTATTTGAATGATAACATTTCCATTGAATAAAAACCCTAACCTTGTATGTATGTCCAGCCAAAAGTGCCCTAACCTTGTATGTAAGTCCGGAAAAATGCGTCAGCTAAATGACTAAAATGTAGATGTGAGCCATAAACGTAAACCTCAAAACCTAACCTATACCTAATCTATAATGCCTAAACCCATTTGTTAAATTAACCAACATTTTAACTTTCATGATAAACCTAACAAAACAAATTGCCATTTCAAATAGGAAGCGGAAAAATTATGTCACTTGGTGACATTTTTCTGGTTTCACCACTATTTGGGGACATTGTTGGCACACACACATTCACAAATAAACAGACGGAAATTCGACAATCACTCGCCTCTATTTCTCTCTCTTACGAATACACACAGACACTGTTCACACAGCAATCTGTCTCTCTTATGAACACACACACTGTTCACACAGCAATCTCTCTCTCTTTGGCTCCATGTGGGGTGCCTGTCAGTGTGAGAGCATATTTTTTGAGGGTTAGGCTCCTAGCTGGTACTGCACTGAGTCCTGTGTGGGACAACATGGTCCTGCTCTGCCTTGGCTGCCTTTCACACACTGACCATGAAACTTTGGTGTTGCTTATTTTCCAGGGACTATGGAGGATCAACCAAACGCAAGTCAGGTAAGACATGTTATCTACATTTCTCTTATATCATATGTAGCATCTTTTGTATGTATGTATGTATGAAGGGCGTATGCTGATGTACAATATATAACTCTGATAGGAGTGTGTGATCCTAGTGTTATTTTTCATGTGTGCTCCCAAAGTCTCCACAAAGATAAGAAAACCAGACAATTTTGTCTCCACTAAGTTTTTTAGCTAGTTCCTACAAGAAAACGGCTATTTCTGGCTTAGGGTAAAATATACAATTGAGATTGGTGTTAGAATTGGGCTTAGTTTTCAGTTTAGGCATCATTAGAGGTAAGGTTTAGGGTTAAGAATTAGTTTTAGGTTAAGTTTAGGCATAACGGTTAGGTAACTGAAGTTACATGTAAGGGTGAAGGTTATGGTTAGGGAAAATTGGGAATAATTTCTCTGGACCCTACAAGGACAAAAAACAAAAGTGTGTTTGAGTCTCCATTGTTGTATGTGATTGTTCAAAGTATTGCATCTAGTCAAAACCCCACAAGAGTAGAAATCCCATTTTCTAACTAAAAGATGATGGCAAGAACTTACCCAGATGCTGTACAATGATTTACATCACTAGGTCATCATTTAAGTCAAAGCAGCTTTGACATGAAGTGGGCTAATGTATGTCTTTCCAATAGACTGTTCACAAAAGCTCACTTATATTAGTGAATGACAAGACGAACTTAGCAAATAAACATAGAAATAACTATTTGTTTAGGACACACGGACAAATTCAACGTGGCTGATGATTATAGGGTTAAGAAAATAACTAGGCCGTTAATGACTGTGCCTGGGTTGGGTGCTTTCTGTTGGGGAGATGAGTGGGCTCAGTGCGTGGGGACATGGACATGGGTGGGGCTGAGGATTCAGATGAGCTGGGGAAGCAGCTGTGAAGTATGACTGTACAGTATGGGTCTCCATACATTCACTATACCGGCATGCTGTATTCTTAGAACAACACAGCCTTTGAAGTTTAGATCGCACAGTTACAAGGTTGACAAAATGGGACATAAAATGATAAACGATTAATGATTCTGCAAAACAAACACGTTGAACAAAAGTATTATGCAGTAGTAGTACAGTTGATTTACTCCAAAGTACTGCTAATACTGTCTCTTTTTAATCTATGTTGTTACCTCCAGTAACGTTATTTCTCTCTAATAGGAAACACAATTGAACCTGCCAAGAGGATACAACGCCAACCTAATTTCTTTCTATCCTCAATGGTATCATGCCTTTACATAACAGTAAATTCCATTGACATAATGAAATGGAAGTTCAGGCCAGTTGCCTACATTCAGGCCCTGATAGATATTACATTTCTTCCAAGAAACGTTGGCTGGAATAATCGGTTATCCACAGTTGTAAAAGTTGCTCATCTGAAGCATTTTGAATTGTTACAGTAGAGCGAAGGAGCAATGATGAATTAATGGGACTTATTTTATTATCCCTGAAAACAAAATGTTCCATCTTTTTAGATGAAGATGGAATGCTTTGGAAAAAAATATGTTAATATTTTTGCCAACAAACTTTTTGGGCTGGTTTTGCGGACGCAGATTAAGCCTAGTCCTCAACTAAAAAAAATCAAGATCAATGGAAATCTTCACTGAGCATGATTTTTTAGTCCAGGTCGAAGATTAATTCCGTGTCAGCAAAATTGTCCCTTAAAGTTAAATCAAGGGTTCTACATCTTAATCTTACTGGAATATTTAGGAACCTTTAGTGACCTTACCTTATCTTCTTTTGAAATCTTTCTTCGGCAACAGGGTTTACTTGATATTACTTTATTAAACCAGGATAGCGGAGAGAGTGTGCGAGTCTGTGGTGTATTTGTGCTGTAGCTGCAGCTTATGGTCCCTGTAATTACATGCTGTTGGTCTCCTCTAAGAGTTTACTGAAACTGTACCCTAACATGAAAATGTTGCCCCAGGCCACAGAACTGCTGGTGGTTACAGCATGGTTTATCCAGACTGGTTCCCATTGTTTACCTGGCATGGACGTGCTGCAGAAATCACAGGCTATCTGAACAAGTCTGAATAAACTCTGACGTAGACAGTCAGTCATAGCATTGTCATTATGACTGCCTAACTCTTTTTCTCCACTTTCTTTTGTCCCTTTCTCTCTATCTCTCTATCCCTGGGTTGTCATCCACCCACTAGTTATCTTAAATATCTTCTTCAATGTCAGTTTAGCTGTTCCTTCAAATTCCACAACAAAACTCAAAACAGATCATCAAAAGGCGGTTGTTTTAAATCTCTGGGAACATATAGAATTGACTAAGTCCAACAAACAAAATCGTTGCTCACCAAACTTAATCAGTGTTTCATCTAGAAATATGTGTTTCACATTGCAGTACAATACACGTTCAAGTAAAGTTTTTGACTTTCTAAATAAACATTACGCACATGACCTTTTCTATGAATCTTTTTTTAAACCTTTAGAACCTATAGCGGCCGTTTTTCAATAAAGAGTAACCAAATGCACTGATCTTACCTTGTTTTCTGTCTTGCTCATTAACAAATGCAGCCATGACAGAATTCAATCAATACTTGGTTTCGGGGTGTGGTTTGACATAGGTGTTATTTGAGTGTGTCTTTGCCTTTCAATCAGAAGAAACAATGGAAATAGTGACAGTGAGTTAGCTAAGCAAGGTTTGTTTTGGAATTTTGAAAATTGAGGACATCTGCTCTTCTGACTAACTCACCTTGATAGCTATTTCAGTTGTGTTTGTAGGCTGATAGCAAATAGATAGCATTTTTGCCAAGCAGATAGCAAATAGCTAGCATAGCCTGTAAGCTGCTGTTGGCAGGCCTATCTACCTTAGTATAACTAGATTGGTATTCTGTTTCTATGCTAAGAATGTGTCTGTCTAACCACACCAGTGGCAGCATCAGGAATGTCTCACTGGTAGAGCTACGGTATGGGCTAACTAGTTCATTGCACATTGTTTATTACAGTTTCTGGTGTACATGTGTTTCACCATATAACTTGGTTTCGCGGTCTTGTCTGTGGCATCATGCCAGCCGAATATCCAGATAGTCCAACACCCTTGGCCCACTGTGCTTTATCAGTGCCAGTGCGTCCATGAACACCTTATGAGATGACAGGACAAGCCTAAACAGAGGACTAGACACTTAGGATAGGATACAGCCTGGAAGTGAAATCTTGGGACCACAAAGTGCACAGTCCAGGTGTGCAGAATCACTGGAGACTGTAGTGGCTGGTGCAAGGTTTCTTCTGACACTTGACACATGAGTGATAGAAAAGTGTTTTTGATGCACTAATTGTATTACTTCCAGTTGTAATTATACAGTCAGGTGATGTGCCCATTCAGTGAATAAAATGATACATTGACAAAAATGATATAATTGTTGAATTTCTGTGGTACTGATGATGAATACTCCAGTTTGTTAAGAGCCATAAACCCCATATTTACCCATGCACGCTTACTAACTGTTTACCTGTGACCTTATACATTGACCCGCCACCTGGCCTACTAACCCCTGGGAAACTGCCCTCTAGTGGTAAGATGTGAGAGCCCACGTCATAACTTGACAAACTCTGTCAAAATGTCTCTTATAGAGACTCAGGACCTTTTTACCTTATTATTTTCGAAAGGTATTGAAGGATACTTGAGCTGCTACATTATTTCACAGTTTACACTTGCAGGAAATTGTTTTCTCAAGACATCACCTTTGTTGCCAACTTTTAGAAAACAATCCCACCAACTATTACACAGTGAAAAAAAAGACAAGGTTTAAAGGGAGCTGCACTCGGTTTAAACAAAAAGACAGTAACTGAATTGAAAAGTGAATGAGTTTTTACAGCCTATGTTTTGTGCCAATGAATGTAACAAAATGCATTATTAATAATACTTTGCATAGTAAAACCCAAGAGTGGATAATTGATTGACCTTCTAACTGAGCTAATGAGTAACTGACACTGTTAATTCTCATCCATAGCTTAAAAACGTATCTGAAGTACAAGTGTGTTGCTCATGTCAGCAGGCTGGGGGCATTTGGTGAAATGCACATTCAAATGGGCTACATTCTACCTCTCCTGATGATCATGAGTGATTGAGGCAGATCAAGAAAATTGCTGGATGCCAATTTAAACCGAAACATCATTTTAATTATAATGTTAAATGCAGCATATTTTCTTGCTTTTTAACTCAACGTTCTCTCTCTCTCTCTCATAGTGTTTTTCTACTATGACAACTTTAGTTTTCCCTGATGTCAGATGTTTGTACTGCAGCCATATTCAGTTGTTGTCTGTTTTGAAGTATTTTTTCCCGAAGTCTTATGTTTAGCAAATGAAAAGCCGTATTCTACTGGCTTTGACATGGCTAGTAAATAGGTTTATGGCAGTATAAAATTCTCTAGTTGCTATTGCACTATAGGATCATTGTCTTGCTAAATGACGAGGAGAGACAAAAATATTAATCATATTACCCAACTTTCTGCAGTAGTGTTAAAAACTGCTTTTTTTTTAGACTCTTCTGTCTCCTTTATTATAACCTTTAGTATAGTGATTTTAGGAAAAAAATATATTCCCATGGTTGCTTTTTAATAAAATAAATAAAAATACTTTGGCGTGTCTGGAGACCCCAGTTTGTACTGTGTGTGGCTCTGTACCAAGTTAGTATTGAGAGCTATAAGAGTCATTGACATGAAACTATCTGAAAGCCCCTGGCCTGAGTAGGTGTCTAGGCATGTGAGATTTGGTCAGTACCAACAGTAGTACTCACAGCACAATTGACTAACAAGGCTATTAACAAGGGTACTCAGAAGTAAGACCTGAATGTTTTAGCTAGATCTACTATATCCTAAATAAAATGGTCTGAAAATGAACACACACTGTTTGAAAATTGTTTAAAAATAACTAAAATGAAGTTCATGCTGAAACACTATTTACTGGAAGGAAATGTGACCAACTCAGCACAAGTAAATAAAATGTGCTGTTGGTCTGTGAGCAGCTTTGCAGTGACAGGATAACAGGAATGAGCGGAGAGAGAGAGAGAGAGAGAGAGAGAGAGAGAATATTTTTAGAGAGGTTGAGAAAGGGAGCTGCAGAAGAAGAGCAAAATTCAGAGGGAGAAAGAGTGAGAGAAAGAGTCAGAATCAAACAGGGTGAGATTCAGAGAGCGAGAGAGAGAGAGAGACAAAAAGATAATGAGTAAGGGAGAGAGTGGGAGAGTGTCGGAGTGCTTAGGGGCGGCATGCATGTGAAAAGCAGATGGAGAGGAGGTTTACGTGGCAAGTGGAAACCATTTCAGTGTTACACATGGACCAGGGGAGTGTGTCTACAGCCGTGCTGGCGATATTTGAGCTGGGGGGCTAAGGAGCATATACTGTAGGAAGTATAATTGTCGAAATGTGCGTGTTTGTTGGGGGAGTATTAGGGGAGTATTGGGTAATTGTGGACGGTGAAGGGGCACACCGGGGTGAGAGGCTAGCTGCTTGCATGTGTGTGAGTTGGTGTCTGCATGGATATGTGTAAGTGTGTAGAAGGGTGTGTGAGGGGGAAGGGCAGAGATTTTAGTCCGGTACAGGAAATCATAATGACAAATGTTTTCTATCACTTAAACAACTGCAGGCTGTTGTTTGATTAACAGATATTGCATGATGGACATTGAATACAGAGCTCTTTGACTGATCTTGCCTCCAAGACAGGGCTTTCATTCACACTCAAGTGAAACATTTCTATTGTAATTTCTATTGTTAGTGCATGTGCATGTACGATTTTCTGTAAATATACTATACTATGGATATTTGGCTCTGATAAATATATACAGTATGCAGGAGTAGCAGAAATACATTGTAAACTGTGAGGTCTCTTTTACCTGTCTATGGACTGACTGTTTCAGTGACTTTTTGCAGTAGTTAACCCCATCATGAGGGGTCAGGGTAGAGCCAAGCCTGACAATGACCGTTTGTCACCGTGGCAATGACCGTTTGTGACCGTTTGTCACATACAATGTATGCCAGAAAATACATGTTAGAAAACTTCAGTAAGAACAGGGTTGGGCTGACAGTATTCAATGCTAAACAGCTGTTGAGTATCAACTTGTGGTAAGAACACATGACAATCTGTCTGTTGACACAGGTAATCAATTGCAACAATCATTAATGATTATAAATCATATACTGTAGCTACATCAGGGATTTTTGAAATATTGGGGAAAATCTTTGTCTGACAGGTTAACTTTGATGTCATGCTCATAGCTGATATTACCTCTAAAAGGATCTTTTTTCTTTTTTTTTACAGTAGCACTCAAAACTGCGATTCTTAAGAAATGTATCCAGAGATTTGGTGAACTGAAATCCTAAATGAATCAGGAATGATCAGTGGTACAGTAGCTAAATCTCATGGACTGCATCTTCATATCCTAATTATATGTACAGTAGTGCAATAAGACCACACATCCACCGTTTTCAGACATAGAATGCCGCTACAACATCTCGATAGCAGCAACTGAAAGGTGCAGCATCCAAAGCGTATGTTCCCCATTCAGACCAGAGAATTCTGCTCCGGCATAGAATGTTAAGTATTGATTCACTGATAACTATAAACGTTGCGGATTGATTTGCTTGGTGTTCTTTTTATTTTACGTTTGTTCATGTTCGGTAACAAGATGCATTTTATTTCTACTAAATATCTCGGTATTAAGTCGTGGTATAAATAAACCGTAATATAAATTTTTTAAGAGATTGCTGGGGAGTGGTGGGGTTATCACATTACTATGAAGCAGACTTCAGTCACCCACTGCATGATTGAAGCAGAAACATATCCATCTACGGCCTCCTCCTTTTCAGGCCTCTCACACTGGGCAGGCAACAAGTCTAGAATAGATACCTCACACAGCTTCTCCAATGGATCAGGAGTGACTTAATAAATGAAGAGATCAAGGAGCCTACATAGGTCGTAATGTTTTGGAAAAGGAAATAAACTTTTTTGAATGGGTAGTTAATTTAATGTCAGGGTTTCTTTACAGTTTAAGTGAGTTATTTATCAGACTGTTGACATGGTGATCTGCTGATTCTAAATTTGTTTTCTAGGTGCAGTCTAAAATGATAAGGGTTTGTTTGGGACAACTGATACAGTTGTAGTCATTATGCATTAGACATGATGGAAAACAAGTTATGTAATTTGTGTGATGTAATATACTCTACCTGCACTGCGCATTATCCCAAGGCTTCATGGTGCTATCCAGACAACAAGAAATTATGAAGAAAAGGTCAAGGTTATCTTCAGGTTGGAATTTTGGAGCTCTAGGATGTTTCCAGACTTTCTAAGTTGGAATTTCAAGTTGGATGAAGGTTGAGAATATTTATATTTTTTTCTTCCTAGTCTTAAAAGCAGCATCACACACGCATATATCCTATGTGTATCACACTGAAAAGATACCATTCTCAAGTCAAATGCAGCCACAGTTTTATTAACTAACAGTAGCACCCCCAATCCCCCCAAATGTCACACTGATCAAACATCGATTAGGTACTTGCATTTTGGTCAGCGATTGCAGGATCTACTCATTGATTACAGCTGCTTTTTTCAGGTTCGGCCTTTTGGCAAGACCCATTACCAATGGTCATACAACGTTTATTTGTGACTTCGGCAACCTTCAAGATATGTAATGTCTTAAAGTCGTACAAAAAAAATAGGTGTAACTTTGAGTTTTGATGTCTACACCAAATCCATATGTGTCATGTGATTATGTAACAGTAAATTCATTGTAAAGGTTTGCGATGCTAAAAGATAGCAAGGTGTGTTTAGACTTTCTTTTGGTGTCTTGCTTGTGCCTGAAATGCTGCCTCAATAGACTGCCTGTTTGTGTTGTGCTGGCGTTAAAAGAAGAACATTACATTTACACTGCCTTTCTGTGTATTTCTTGTTTTTAACATAGTGCCTAAATAGCTTGATGAATAGCTATAGTGCCTGTTCATTTTGGATTAGAATAAAATTACTTTTGTACAGTAAATTACAAAGAAGATGTTTGTTGTAGCCTACAACATGCTGACCATGTCTATTACACAACGTGTCAAAGTATGAGCCCTACACCGGATGTAGAAATCAGATAAATAAAACATTTTATTTCTTAGAATGATAGGGTAAAGTTTATTTTGAGAGTCCCAAAAGGGTATCTGTAGATGCGCTGCAGTTTATCTACAGACTATCAATACCATTTTAAATAACTATCTACCCTAACCCTTACCCTAATCTTTGCCATTATCCAAACCTTAACCGTTAGCCTAAACCTTAATCTAAACCTAACCGTAACCTAAGCACGCAAGCAGGTTGTTGAAAGTTTGTTGATACTATTACTATCTATAGAACATCCACAAGTGAATATTGTGACTCTCAAAATAAAGTGTAACCAAAGACCAAGAAACTTTGAATAATTCTTTACCATTCATCTACTGCAGACTGTTAAGATGAAAGAAAGACAGAATTCCTGTCTTTCTAAAGCAGGCTTCACATTACTTCATGGTCAGTGCAAGAGCTTGTTTTCCACCAGTGACTCATACTGCAAGGGGTTGCAATACTGCTGCTCTCAAAGTTTAACCAAAATTAACTTTGTAATGCTTTTGCATTTTACCGTCACGGTGAGCAAAGAGCCAACATAACAAAGGAAGCAACATAACTTCACAAAGTTAGCAGGTCTTGTATTTTTGATGATGTTGAAGCTAAGCGCTGCATGAGTTATTAGTGTTTTGACATCTCTTATTCTCGCTCCACATGTATTGCTAATGTTAATTTTTTGTCTGGCAACTGTTATCTCTTTATACTGGCATCTTAATCTAAGGAGTCTCAATCACTTCTTATCTTATCGTATTTACTGGACTGGTGTCATGCTATTTTCCATTGCCTGAGATGGAGCTCTCTGTACAATGTTCCAGACACTGAGTTTACCAGAGTTTGAGTGAGGTTTAATTTAGACATGATTGGCTTCAACTAGCCCTTTGTTGAATAGAAAAATGAATATGTATTATGTGGGACATTAATTCAGCTATTTCATGTGTTTCACAAAATACTGTTATTGATCTCAGCTAAGAAAGCGTACATTGACAGCGAGTACAACAGTGATGCATTTGCAATGTAACTTCCATCCAAATATCTAAGCGTGCTGAAAATGTTTAGGGGTGACTTTTTAAGGCTAAGTATACAGTAGTTGGTGGGCGAATTTCTTCTGAAGTGTCTTTGCTGTTTTGACATCATGCAACAGGTGCTTCATTCAAAAAAGATATACTACATTTTATCTGAAATGTAATTTCAAGTTTAGTTGAATCATTGTGAACTGGTTTATGTTACGTGATTCATATTTCATAAAATCATCACGGCCATACAATGCAACAGAGTCTGCACAGCTTGTATAAGAAATAAATATAAATAAATAAATATGAAATGAAAATAAATATAATAATAAATATAATAATAATATATCAGCATACATAACACATTATTGAATTGGAATTGAAAAATGTCTCATTTATTGTTCCGTTGAACAGAATTGTCAAAATGAAGTCAATGCTGGTGCTTTTTAACCCAGCGTGGGCAGGAGAGAAGCTTTCCATTGACCAGGCTGAATGAAAGTCTAGTGTTTCACAGCACCCGAAGTCCAGCCTCCTGAGCTCAACTCCAGCCCACTCATCTGGTTCTATTTAAGGCCTCTAGTGTTGACTCTTATGATTGGCGTACACAACCCCCCTACTCTTCCTCCAGCCCCATCCAGGAGAAGGAGGCTTTTTAGCAGACTGTTTATTTTCCAGGGGAAACCATTCCTCTCTCCCACTCCACTGTCCCATCTACAACCCGCTGCTACTCCTGCTCTTTCCTTCTCTTTATTGCTCTCCTCGCTTTCTCCTCTCTCACTCTCACACACTTTCTCTACCTAAATGTATCTATTCTTTTTTTTAATCTGAAGTGTGTACTACAGAATGGATTCTATTCAGCTAACTGCTTGATGTCAGTTAACTGCTTCATGTTTTTTAGAAGACTTTTTGTTTTACAGGCTTTTCTTTTACTCTCCACTGACCCTGATTTTGGGCTGGTGGGGATCCAGCTATATGGCCAGGCTCTTGGGAAGATGCACTGAGCCTAGCGTGCGTTCCCATTGGTTGAGGTCTACTGACAAATTGGCCAATGGCACAGAGGATGCCCAGCGGTCGCTCTCGTGGACCCATGGCCGGGAGCTGGCTGACAGCATGTTTTTTCCCATCAACCCCAGGTTTGGATGGTGCAGATCCCATGCTACTGGAGCAGTACATGGTTGTGGCCAACTATGAGAAGCAGGAGCCGGCGGAAATCAGCCTGAAGGCCGGTGAACTTGTAGATGTCATCGATAAGAGCGAGAGTGGTGAGTGACCAATTTACACAAGCACACACATACGTCCACACGCATGCATGCACACATTTTGGCCAGCATCTACATGAGAGACTCTTTTCGATATTTCCTCCATTCAGTCTGGAGGTCCTTTCTATCCTTCATCACATAACAGCTCCCCTTAGTTTATCTCATTGTTTCTTTCTCTCCCTATCTTTTCCTCTGCCCCTTTTCAGCCCATTCCCTGACAATAATAATAATATTGAACAATCAAAGACCTTTACACACTGAGTTGGGATGATCACCTCATCCACAACCAACGTGTAACATCCAATTGGATGATGCGAGGCCATCCAACTTGTACCAGAACACTCAGCTTTTAGGTGGAGAGGTGGTGTGTCATTATGGGATATTGTGGATATTGTGTGAACATTGATGGCAAGTATTTAATCAGTTATACATTGAATCTTTTTAAACCCATGGCATGAGGGTTAACATCCCTTGCTCTTTAGATATGTGCCAATACTTAGGGCAATGTTCGATCAGTGCCCTGGGGCTTTGTAGTTTGGTCTTTAGACGGTCAGATGGTAGAGTGCCCCCTACTGGCCCTCCAACACCACTTCCAGCAGCGTGTGGTCTCCCGTTCATTGACCAACCAGGACCAACCCAGCCTAGCTTCAAAGGCAAACCAGCAGTGGGATGTAGGTTGGTATTGTGCTGGCGTAATCTCCCCTCTTTGTCCACACTCTCTCAAACTGTGCTTTAGCCCCATCTGGAGGCTTGCTTTGGTGTGTAGAGAGGCCTGTTTCTTTTCCCCTTGTTGGTTTAGGCCCGGGGCCAGATTGTTGCCTTTCGCAGAAGGAATGTTTCCTAAACTCCTTCATTAATTATCCAGTTCACTTGAATGGAAAGACAGAGAGACATGCTGGATTTACATGTGACAGCTGCTCAGGGGCCTGAGTCAGCAGTTTAACCTCTGAAAATGGAGGGCTAGGAATGCTAACTCTGCAGGCACAGCTCTTAAGACCCTCAAAAGGAGCTAAACATTATGTTCATATTGCACTTGTTATGGGATCCATACTGCAGAGGGTCTTGACTGATATTAGGTATTTGTTTACTTTTGCCTCCACACTCTGACCCTTTGCTAACTCTTGCACCATAGCATATAAACACACTTCGCCATTGAGCTACATGTTTTAGCTGATGCAGCATGTGGAAACCTTTCTAGTTTTCCTTTCCCTTTTGTATAATAAAATAATATGTTTTGTCCTGATATCTCCGGAGCGTCTGGAGCGTCCAGAGACAGGCACAGTAACAGAGGTTAACATCCTGTATTTAATAGTGTGCCCAGACAGTAAAGCAGTAATGGGTCTCATGTGTTCTTTGAAGAGGGGAAACAGTGATCAGAAAAGCAATCGGACTTAGGTTACACATTGGGTGTTAGTGAAACTCCATGCAGTAGTGGCCTAAAGGAATAGAGTCCATTGGCGTCTTTGAAGTGTCTGTACAGACCCTTTCGAGTTCCTCAGTTTATTTTCACTACTTGGTCCTGTTGGATTTTAACCCAGTAGGGAGTCACTTTGAGGCAGATGTTCAAACACCTTGACGTCCTTTGGCCAGAGGCCTTGACTTGAGTCCTTTCCTTCATAATAAGCATGTAGCTAGATGGATGGTGATGGCGACTGGGCTGTTAATGGCTGCTGCACATGTATTGTGGCTACAGGGTGAATGTGTCCCAGGTCAGAATTCATACACCTACAAGTCTATCTGAATAAGATTGCAACCAGTGGAGAATAGACAGCATTTGGCCTAAATAGTGTTCAGTCATTCAAAGTTCATCCTAAATCCTCTATACTCTGTGTCCCAGAAACCACATCCTGCCAGGGAAAAGTAAACATGCTACTTGTTTTATCACTAAAATTTCTTATGCCGCAAACTTTTGTTATTGCACATTTATGTTCAACAAAATGATTACCAGTAGCTGAAGCTTATTGCTGCGGCATTGACATATGGACAGCTAAGGTTAAGCTGCAATGTGAGTGACATCACTCCACAGTCCTGTACCGCCGCTTAATGTTCCAGGGGCGAGTGAGATTAGCATCCAATCCTCAGAGAAAAAGAATAAGTTAATGTCATTTATGACATCCGAGCAGTAGATTTCAATATTCCAGACGTTTTGTGGTAAACAAGTTAGTTATATGCTATTATTACATTTTCTTCATTATGTATCCAGTGGTATTAGTACTGCACCAGTCTTATAGACCTATTATCTGTACAGTGAAAAAGATAACACATTTAAATATAGAATTTAAATGTATTTTAATTTGTTTTTTGTAAAATTCACTTTGATATCGAAATGACATTGTTAACATAACCAAAGGACCATTGTAATGCAAATGATTGTCCAGTGCACTGAAGGAAAGGTCAATTTCCTTACATCGGATTGGATATTATATTTTGAAAAATGGCTTTGAATCTAGGTCAGTTTGTATACATGCAGTCTCAGCTTTCTGATTTTTCCATGTCCCTTTCCAGGCCAAGTCCTTGCATATTGGCCTACAGTTGGTGTATTAGTTTATGATCCATGTTTTGGTGAGAGGATGTTTCTTGTTATTGTATCTGGTAAACCTGGTTAAGCAACATACCTAAGAATGGCAGTATCTGTTGTGGATGCCCACAGGTCAGATTTATATTTCTTTGGAAAATTATAAATTTCGTGTAAGATCTTTAAGGCCATAAATGCCATGCTGTCAGCACTCAAAAACAGAATAATTGGGCTAGATCTATGTTTTTGATTTTGTTATTTTTATTGAGTTGCATAAAACATATGTTTTTAGGATACTCAAAGCTTCACTTAATATAAAATAGTTTTCCTGATGCCCTGACAGTTTGTTGTATTGCAATCCCCCTATTTGTCTTTTTTCATGACTGAGTTAGATTGGAGCTTACTAGTAAGAGCCCATGGCTTTGGGGAGGAGAAAAGTGTGGGCTGAGGAGAGAGTCAGAGGGAATATGGAAAAAGCCATTTCCTGCCAGAGTTAGCGGTTCAAAGTGGTTTGTTCATTATAATGCCTTAATAGATCCTCTCGGGATGCCTCCTCAACTAACAGCGTGACTGAGATATGTATACCAGGGCTAGGCTAAGGTACTGTAGTTTACTCAGTACCTTAGCTCTAAAATGATGTAGCTAAAATTAACTAATAGAAGTGCCAAGTGAAAATTGCTGATGCACAACTCACCTGTGCAAACAATATGTATTCTTATGGAGTCTATTTCAACTCTTAAAAATATGTTCATTTATGTATGTATGTATGTATGTATGCCTTTTTAGTCCAGTGGCCACATGCAGCCAGTTGGCCACCAGTTGCCAATACCAACCTACTGTAGAGGTATGCAGCTTGTCTGCAGGGTCTACTACACACCTGAAGGGCAGTGTTATGCTAGCCTTGCCCAGTCCAACCTAGATCCCTCTAAATCTCTTCTGACCAGTGAGTGTTTACACTGGCTCTATTCCAAGTCAGCTTTTTAAATTGCAATTTGCCAAATGAACTCCAGGAATATCTCTGTCTGAGAGGGCAGCAGCTCTGTTCCGTCAGCTCCTCTGGCTCCCCATCGCCCTCTGTACCGTCCTACCTGTATTTCTATAAACCAATAGTTTGTGACAGTCAGCTGTGAATTATTGGAACAATTTGTTGGCTTGTTTAGACTGTTTAAGGTCTGTCATACGTTGTGTCTCAATTATATTCTTTGATTCATCCCTTCTTCGTGAACAGTGGAGTTACGGTTTCCAATTAACTTTATTGTGCTCAAATCCGATACTGATCAGATACTGTATCAGACACTGTGTGTTTATGGGGGAGAGGGGATGTGGATGTGGTGCTCTTTAACACTATTAGTAAACCGGCTTTTGTTAAAGACAGACTAGGTTTTTTTGTGGATTGGTCAACATTAATATTTTTTTAAACAGAACCATCACTGGTTATTGTAATTGTACTTGAAATCTGGAAATGGCTCTAAAAAACTTTATGTAGATTATTTAGTCTATTGGATTCTCTGTACAGTGTCAATAAATGCAGATGCTTGAAATGAATGGTGTTTTCTCTTGGGTGTTTTCTCACTAGCACTGAGGCACATCAGCTCAAGCCCAGAAAAATTCCTGTCGTGTTATATTTACATTAGTGTTCATATCAGATCTGTAGCATAATCTATTTCTATTTCATACCTCTAAAAACTTTTTTCTGTGTTTAAAATGTGTATTTAGTTGCAGTTAAAGACACTATTTGATTGGCTTTGAATCCTATGAATCGAACATGCTGAACAGTATGGGCATCGAAGTCTTTGTTAAAAACCTTGCATATTGGGCAAAAATGGACGGTACATACTCACAGTAGTGAACTCTAGAGTTGCTTGCTATGTCTATATTTTAGTCTAAATGAGTTGTTGATCAAAACAACTCAAAAGAACTTATATAGTGTATACAGACCACAGGTACTGTAGAGGAGACGAATATTGCTCAGGCCATTTTCAGCATGTAACTGTAGGTTCATTTATTTTGTGCTCCCTCAGAGGGGGACAAAGGGGGTATGAGTAAAGCATTACAACTTTGAAGTCCAAGCCAAACATCTGCTCACTTGCTCCACTTTCTCCTTTCAAGGAATATCCATCCATACTGTAGCAGCAGTACCGGTTTTTTTCCACCCCCTAGAGCCACATTAGAACACACATGGCTTACATAACCAACGTTGCTTTTTATCATTCATTTTCTATGTGAATTAGACAAAGGAGGATGGTTTTAGATGTATTGGTTTGTGTTTTTCAAGCTTTGCGTCTCAAGCTGTGTAAATTAGGCTGAAGTAGGCATTTTGTCTAGGAGTTAAATGCCTAATTAGATACATCCAGTGTAAATTAACTGGGCTATGTCAAACGTTAACTTGCAGCGTATAATTGATTTGACTTGTCCTGCTGTATTTTAATGGTTTCCTTGCAGGACAACTGCTGACGTTGTCAAAACAAACTGTTGTGTTTTTTGTAGTTAAGTCGGGACAGCTCCGTTTTTTTGTGATTAAGACTAGGTTCAGTGGACTAAAGTAAGGCCACAACCAGACAGTTTTTGTGATTAAGACTAGGTTCAGTGGACTAAAGTAAGGCCACAACCAGACAGTTTTTGTGATTAAGACTAGGTTCAGTGGACTAAAGTAAGGCCACAACCAGACAGTTTTTGTGATTAAGACTAGGTTCAGTGGACTAAAGTA